>VRYO01002581.1:2675350-2698061 GCA_009812075.1 Sialia sialis
TCGGATGTGGACTGCATTAACACCAGGTTCCAGCTCTTCATTGCCATGCAGGAGCTGTGCTGAGTTGCTCAGTGCCTGAGGAGGAGCCTGCCTGGCTCTGGGGGCTGCAACGCTCCTCTGCATTGATGTTTTCCTCCCTGCCATGCCTGTGTCCCTGTCTCTGTTGGCTCTGGACTCCCAGCCATGCTGTCTGGAGGTTCACACAAGACTTGCACTTTTGGATGTGTAGAGTTTGTTTTTTGGGGAAAAGGAAGCTGCCTGGTTGGTGGCTCCCTCTGTCCTGGCTGCAGAGCTGGGCCCCACTGTTTGCTTTTAGTGTGTCTTGGGTTTGCAAGGGGAGCACAAGGCAGGTGTGGGGCTGCTGGAGTCCAGAGGAGGCACAGGTTGGTGGAAGGGCTGGGAGATGCAGGAGAGAAAGCTCCAGGGAGAGCTCAGAGCCTGAAGGGGCTCCAGGAGCGCTGGAGAGGGACAGGAGATGGAGGGACAGCACACAGGGAATGGCTCCCACTGCCAGAGGGCAGGGCTGGATGGGATCCTGGGCAGGAATTCCCCCATGAGGGTGGGCAGGCCCTGGCACAGGTGCCCCCTGAATCACCCTGTGCCCTTGTACAGCTTGCACTGTGTGCCCTGCACAGCTGCATCCTTGCAGCTTTTACCAATCCTGATGTTTGCATGCCCAGACTGCAGTGCCAGGGGATGTTGCACAGGAAAATACAAAGCGCAGGAGCTGTTTGGGAAGCAGCTTGCAGGAATGATCTGCTGAGCTGCTTTATTTCTCTCACTCTTTCAAACAGCATAAATTAAACTCGTTTTATTTTATTCCCCTCTTCAAGTCTTGTCCCTGTGTACTGGAAACCCAAACACAGCAGAATTGGGTTGATATTCAGAGCCCAGAAATGGAACTGGCCACTTTAATTTGGCCACTCTCCAAAGCGAGCCATGGGGTGGGGGAGAGGGAAATGGGTTTGCAGTGCTGTTTTTCAGTTTGAATCATAAAGGTGTTTAACATAGATAAGGAAATATTAAACTCTGTGTTATCTTAGCAAAGTTGCTTTAAAAGGTGGCTCTTCCCAAGAGCAGAAGGAAGATTTAATTTTTTTTCTAGCACATCCCTTTCCTGGGTTTGAATATTCATTACATACTTAATTTTTATATTTTTTTTTTCCCTTTTCTGCTTTCCACATACTCCACACTCCTTTCTGCTCACCCAAAACCTGGATTTCTGCTGTGCAAAAAGGGAATTTCTGGGCTGCTTCTTCCTGACTCCTCTCTCCAGGGCATCCAGCCGAGCTTCCCCAGGGAACTTTAATTAGTTTTCCACACAAATTCCGCTGCTCAGCAGCGTGGAGGGGCTCAGGGAGGTGGAGTCAGGTAGGGAAGGGGCTGCTTTTGGAATGTCTTGTTCAAATGCCACTCTGCTTTGGGGTTTTTTGCCATTTTTTTCAGCACAAAAAAATTTGAGATGTGGGCAGGTGGTTCTCCTTAGGGAGCAAAAGCAAAGCCTGCTTGTGCTGGCTCCTGGAAATCACCCGCTCAGGGTTCTTAGTGTCAGAAGGTCTCTTTTTTCTGAATTAAGAAGGGTGTGTGTGTCTAAAGAAGGAAAAACATAGGATTATTTTTGGTTTTGCTTTATATTGTGGCCAGCTCTCGTTCATTCTCAGAACTGACCCTCTGGGAGCTGGCAGCTGGGGAATTGCACAATCTAGAATGTTGAAATTACACCAGACTAACTTCTGAGTTGTCTCAGCCTTTCATCAAGGTAGAGTCAAGATGATTATTTCCTTGCTCTTAAAATTCCTCTGTCTGTTGGATTTCTTAACTGCAGCTCTTCCCTGGTGATGTGATCCATCCACCCCCCCTGTCTTTCACTTGTGTGGGTATTTTTCAGTCTCACTTCACGAGAAGGTCCTGAACAAGCCTCTAATGAATCACAGCTTTCTCCTCATGGTGACATCGTGTCCTTTATTTGCATCTCTGTTTGCATCATTATTTTTTTAACCTCATGCCTGCTGCAGCCTCTCTCCCTCTCCCAGTGCAGGAGATTTTCAGCCTTGGGATGTGATTGCAATTAAAGCCCTTCCACTGCAGAGTCTCTCAGCTCCCCTGAGGCAGTCCCTGTGCCCAAGGCCTTTGAACTGTGCTGCCTTCTGCAGCTGCTGGCACCAGCAGCATTTCTGTCTGTGCCTTGTTTGTCCTGAAGAAATCGAGTTAAGGCAGATCAGGATGACCATCTGTCTTCTCACCTCTCTTTCCTCCTCCCCCAGCAGTATCCTGAGCACTTCCAGGCATCTGGCAGAGGACAGGAGATCTTAAATTTGCTGCAATTAAGCCCAGGAGGAAGCTGCTGAGCCTTGTCCTCAGGAAGGTGCTGCTGTGGGACTGACCCTTCCCAGGCACCCAGGGATTCACAACAGCTGCCTGTGAAGATGGGATGTTTTTCTGCCCACATTCCCATTTATTAGCTACCAGAGAAGCCAGAAAACCACTTTTTGTTCTGCCCATCAGTGGTCTGTGCACATCAGGCTGTCCCCTCGTGGCTGGGCTCAGGGGTGTTGGCAGGACAGGTCTGCACCTCCTCCAGCCCCTCATCATCTTCATTTTATAGACATCTCTTTGTGAAACCTCACTTGGAAAAGCAGCAGTGTTGACTTTTCCAAGCCAATCTCAGTATCTCAGCAGGCTGGGGCTGCTCACAAGCAGCACCACTGAGATTTGTGCCAAAATCCACCCTGTAAATCCCATTTAAGGTGGGCTGCACAGCCCTGTGCTGCTTCCCTTTCACCCAGCTCTGGCTCTTCCCACTCTTTGATGCCATGCCAGCAGCTGAGAGGTTAAAAGAGTCTAGGGGGTGAGGGGGTGGGGATGAGGTGTTTCAGCTGCTCATTACTCACTGCCAGCTTCCCCCAAAATCATATTAATTTCACACTGTCACGCAGGACTGCGCTGTCTGTGCCGTCAGCAGCCACCAGGGTGACAGGGCTGGGGGAGCCTGGTGGCGCCTCCTGATCCCCCCCAGTGTGGGTAATCCCACCCATGGGTGCCCCTCGTCACCCCCACCATGGCTGTCCCCCATCCCCCCGTGGTTGCCCCCATCCCCCTGTGGGTGCCATTTGGGATCTCTGTGCCTCTTTCCTCACCCAGGTACCCGCCCAGGTGGGGCTGGGACCGCTCACCTTGCAGGGGGATCTGTGCACTGCCTCCCCCATGATCATTTTCCAGCCTGCTGCCTGTGCAAAAACCCCATGAAATTGGGTCTGCTGCAGCAGGGAGGGAGGGAGGGGAGCTGCCAGCCTGCCCTGCCCTACCTGTGCTCAGCGAGGATGCTGCTGAAAAGTTGCTTTTTAACCACTTGGCTCCCTTTTGGAGTGCCAGGGAGCACAGCCCAGCTCTGCCTGTGAAGATGGAGCTGCCTTTGCCTCCTGTCTGATCTCTCCCCGTTTTCTGCTGTTTGCTCACTGCATCTGCCAGAGCTGTCACCTCTGCAGGGACTTATTGCCATCAGCTGGGCCTCTGACAGCTCCCACACAAGCCCAGCCTTGCTGAGCCTGTCCTGGCTGCAGCTCACTCTCCATGGTAGGCGTTCTGCTCTCCCCCTGCCATTTTAATTGCTCTCACCCCTACAGTATGTCTCACCTTTTTTTCCTTTTTTTTTGTGTGGTTTGTGGCTGCAAGGATGATCCTCTTTTCTCTCATTGTGGCCACACTTCTTGAAGCTCTTGGCAGGGGGGTTGGACTAGATGATCTCCATCCAAACCACTGAGTGATCCTGTGCAATCCCTGTCCTCTTCATCCATGGCTGAGACAGGAGGAGAGCAGTGAGCTTTCCATGAAATGGAGAGGGAACATCACTCAGGCACTGCTTGCTCCAGTCACTCCCTGTCCTGTCTTTTGGGACCTTTCCAGGTGACCTGGAGAGACAAAACCCACTGAGCAAAATGGCCTCTGAGCCTTGCTGTGGTCATGGCAGGTGGCAGCAGCCACACCTCCAGGATGGACAAATTGGAAACACAGCTCTGCTCCAGGGCTTTTCCAGCATGAGCAGAAAATGGGATCTTCTCTCTGGAGCCTGCCTCAGCAAGGAGCTGCTCTGTGCCTGCTTTAACGTTCTGAGCCCTGGCAGATGTCACTTGTGGCCAGCTGGGCTCTTGGGGACAAGGCTGAGCCAGGAGAGCTCGGCAGGCTCGCAGCGTTTGAGTCACCAGCACAGCATTTGATCTCCCCTCTGTGTTTCTCTGTTCTCCTGATGAAAATAATTAATCTTTTTCTAAGTCATCCTGCAGCTTTACAGGGACAAGACTTAAATAAGGATTCTCTTTAAAGCAGAGCTGTGTTAAAATAGCTGTGTGCCTATAAATATCTCATTGCTTCTATATTTATTCTCAGCTCGGTGCAGGAGGTTCTACAGTTGAATATGAGATATATTTTTATTTTTTGGGTTGTTGATGCAGCTGGTATGTTAACAGCAAGGCAGCCTTCTCCAAAGGATGCCCTGGCTACACCTTTGGGTTCCTTCTGTGTTTCCTAGTTGCTAGTTGTACAAATTTCCTCTTGTCTTTGAAAGGAGCTGACTCAGAAGAATCCTCCAGGAGAAGAGATTTGCACCAGACCCTCCTGTGAGCACTATTTTTAGCATAACTTATTTTTTTGACCAGAGCTGCACTCTGATCAGGATTTTCAAAGGAGCCCAGGAGAGATAAATCCCCAAATCTCAGCGCTGTGGGAGCTGCAGGTTCCTTTGAAATCCTGACCCTCTGGTGATTAGGGCACTGACTTGGTGCCTCCTAAGCCCTGGTCCTGCAAGGTGCTGCGTGCTGGGAGAATTGTGGCTTAGCAGAGTGAGCTCTGAGAAGGGCTTTGCAGGCATGGCAGGCTCTTGTTGAAGGCTGTGCAAGGATTGAGATTTCAGGAGGGTTGGGATTTAGGGGTCGTGGCTGCTGCATTTGTGCATCTCAGGGCCAGCTGCCAGGGGAGCAGGGACTGTCCTGGTGTGCTCCAGGGAGGGGATGTGGGGCAAGATGGTCCTTTCTGCACCAGGCTCAATGCCTTTTGTCTCCCCCTGCAAAAAAAAAATTGTAATTACTATTAGGAGTAACTAGTAGGATTGAGAACGAAGATGCTGGATAGGTGAAATGAGGGAATTTGAGAGTGGCTCAAAGTGACAGCAGAGGGGACAGGAGCCCTGCTGTGACCAGAACCAGCTCAGAGCTCCAGAAGATTGCCCAAGAGAAGGGAAGCAACAGCAAAACCTGAATAATATGAAAGTGGGATTTTCCTCCTCCATCCTGGTTTGGGGTGACCTCTTCCATCACACATCCACCAGTTACCTTTAAATCCTCGGAGTCACCAGCTCAAATTCTTTTGGGGTGGCTTGGAACTACAAAATTCATGCCAGTGTTCAAGTTCAGCAATGCTGCTTAAACCTAGAGCTCCCTAAAACTTGTGGTGTTCTCTGTGCCAGCTCTGCACTTTCCCCTGTCCCTTAGGAACTGGAAATTGTAGGCACTGAGGTGTAAAATTTCAGGAGGAAATCTGTTCCTGCTTTCATTAAACAGTGAATCATCGTCTTTAAAGCATGGAAATAAATGTGGAGAATAGGCAGGTGTCTACTCCAGGAGGTGTCAGTGAGTCCTGGCTGCTTTTCCTTGATGTCACCAAGTCTAAAATAGATTTAGGGCAAGAAGTGGATTTAAAAAATACTTGCCACCCCAGTGGTGCAGGCTCTTCCATCAGCAAGGAGCAGGAAACAAAGCAGGAGCTGTGCAATCCCCAGGGGAAGGCAAGTAGAAAGATGGGAACAAACCAGGAGCTGCCCATGTCCATCACTCTGTCCTAAAGGCGTGTGAGGCTGCTGGGTGGGGCTGTGCACATCCCCTCTGCTGCTGCAGGGGCTCCAGGGCTCTCATTCCTTTCTTCCACTCTCAAATTCCAGCCTGAGAGCAGGCTCTGGAGAGGGAAATGACAGTCACACCATGACAACTGTCCCTGGCTGCCTCCAGGAGCTGGGGACATGTGCATGGGCTGGGAGGAGCTGCAGGGACTCAGTGCTGCTCCCGTACCACAGCAAATCCAGGCCTTTTCCCACCAGCCTTTAAATCCCATCTCTCCCAACATTAAAACCTCCCAAAGTCAGATTAAACGTGGCAAAATTAAGAAACCAAACCTGGTTGCAGCACCTGCTTAGAGATGACTTAAGTGGAGGGATATTAAAATTTTAAGACTTGCTGCTGATGGAGGATTTAAAAAAAAAAATAATAATTACTGTTGTTTTTTTTGTTTTTTTTCTTTCTGCTTGGTTTTCTGGATTGGTTTCTGTTTAGCGTGCGGCCTAATTGCGTAATTACACGATAGACTGGAGTAGAATTTAGTGTGTGTAATACCAGTTATAAAGAAGAGCCCTAATTATGTAGATCTTCTCAGGTAAATAATGCATCAGGGGCATGGAGTGGCCTAATTACTGTTCTGAAAACCTGCCTAATGACTAATTTACTTGGAATTTCAGAACGCTTTTGATAAGGTCCCTCATAAGCAACTGTTAAGGAAAATAAATCGAGAAGGGATAAAATGTTTTGCTGTGTTTTTAAACAAGCCAGTTAAGCCACGGGAAGCAGGCACTGCCTCCTGCTCCAGCATCTTGAGGAGAGGGAAGAGCCCCCGGCTGCCTTCTGTCTGGGGCCAAAGCTGTTATATTCCATGGGCTCCATGGGAGGCTGCTGCCACTGTCCCCTAAAAATGGGATTTGTGAGTCAATTCCCAGCTCCTTGGAAGAAGCACATCCATGTCCACGTCAGCCCTGGCACTTGCAGTAGTTGTGCTGTTGGGCATCTAAATAATTTCTGAGGATGTGTGCCAAAATTCGGTAAATCCAGGAAGAACTAAATGTGGAGTTTTCCACAGGGAGTGAGGGCAGCCCGAGAGCTGGAGCAGCTTCTCCAGGACTGTTTTCTTGTGGATCTCATTGCTCCAGGAGGAGGGAGGTCAGAGCTGAGCCCAGCAGGGTTGTTCAGGGATATGTGAGTGCTGAGTGAGGCGAGCCTGGCTCTGACCTGCCCCAGGAGGCAGCAGCACAAGGGAAAGAAGAATCCCACACAGCAAAACCCAGATCAAGGGGCCTCCAAACAAGCTGAGCAAAGAGGAGAGGGGGCTGGAAAAGCTGCAGATCCATGGAGGAGAGAACAAGGCACAGCCGGGGCTGTCCCGCGTCCTGCTGTTCTCACACGGATTTTGCGGGTGCTTTGATTATCCAGGGAATGAGGGATCAGCACTGGGGATCTGGCTCCTGCTGTCACTTCATCTGGGGACACTGGGAGCCCTGCTCTGCTGCCAAACCCCTCCACCAGAGCTGGAGCTGACTTGGCTCTGGCATCCAGAGCTCTCCCTCCCACCTTGCCTTTCTGTGCCTTCATTTGCTGATTTTCAGAGGTGAAGGAGACATTATTGATGCTGCTGCTGATAATGGTAATAGGGGAGATGGGTGCCAGATAATTCCTGAACTCTCTAACAGGATTTAAGCTAACAAGAGAGGAAGGCTTTTTTTTTCCTCCCTCCTTCCCTTTCCCTTCCTCCTTTTCAGATATTTCCTGTGCTGGGGATAACAACACCAAGGAGTGTTAAATTGGCTCTGAATGTCCACCCCTGGCTGTCCACATTCTTGTAACGATTTCATTAGCTTGAATTATCCACGTTATTTTCTTGTAATGGGATTAGCCGTCCTGGAGTCAGCTGAAGTCCTGGAGGGAGGCGGGAGGGCCCTTCTGCTGCTATTCCATTAACTCCCTCATGCAGGGGGTGGAACTGGCCATGGCTCAGCCCAGGGGCAAAACCATTTGCCAGGGTCCTGCCTTCTTCAAGGAGGAAGAAAGAAAAAAAGGACCATTACTGTATTTTATTTTTTTCCCCTCCCCCTTTTAATCAGCAAATGGGTGCAGAGGCAGAGCCTGGCAGGGCTGTGGTGTTCTGAGGGGGGGAAGGTCCTGGTTGGGGGGAAAAGAATAAAAGGAAGAGGAGCATTGCAAAGGGATTGAGTGAATTGTGCGTGGCTGCAGCCTGCTCCTGGGGCTGAGGCAGGGCAGGGAGGGAAGGACTTGTGTCTCTTTTGGGCTGTCATCCCTGCCCAGAGCCTTTGGGATGAGCAGTCACAGCACAATGCCTGGCTCTGGCCTGGAGGGAGCTGGGCAGGGCTTGGCACAGCAAGGCAGAGGAGGAGGAGAAGATGGTGGCAGTAGATGGCAACCCAGGAGAAGGTTGGCAGCCTTGGTAAAGGTTTTCATATTCAGTTTTTCAGCGTGGTTTTGCTGTTTTGTTTTTCTTGAAGGGATATAAACTAGAGAGGGGGGATTTAGGGCTGGTCTGTGCAGTGGGACCTCTGTACACATGTGCACAACACTCAGGGTGGTTTTTGTGGTTGTTTTCCAAGGTGTTCTGTGTTTCTGGCAGAGAACAGATTGGTAGTGTCAACTGTGCTTTCCCCCTCAGAGCATGGCAACCCAAGAGTCCCCAAGCTCATGATGAACACCTCTATGTGTTTGGGACTCGAAAATACCCATCGGGGATGGATAGGTCTGGCCTATCCCAAGGATTTTGCACTTTACATGCTGAAATTGGTTGAAATGGAGGGAGTATTTTCCAGCTGGAGAGATGTTTACAATTTCTTAGGAAGAAATTCTTTGAAAGAAACTGTTCCCTGTGAGGGTGGGGAGGCCTCTGGATCCCTGGAATATCCAAGGCCAGGCTGGACAGGGCTGGGAGCACCCTGGGATAGTGGCAGGTGACTCTGCCCGTGGCAGGAGGTGGAACTAGATGGGCTTTAAGTGTTCTTCCAACCCAACCTCTCTGACTCCGCACTGCGACACACATTTACCCTGCTCTGGAGGTGCCTGTCCCAGGAACCAGCTGCCTTCACTGCCTGAAGCTGGGAGGTTTTCTGGACACCAGAGGAAGGAAGGGAAGAGGTTTTCTAGAGCCCACCTGTCTGCCCATTCTCCTCTGTCCCATGGCTGTGTTGTGAAGGATGTGCAGGCTCCTTCTGGTGGCCAGGCACAGCCAAGTGCTCCTGTGTTGTCTCCTGAGCTGGAATGTGCTGTTTAATAGCAATATAATGTCCTATAATTAGCAGGCAAAGGACTTGCCTCCCAGCTGGCCTGTGCCAGAAGGATATAATTACAATCCCAAGGAGTGATGCTCCTCTGACCTGCAGCCAGCTTGCAGTGAGGAGGAGGAGAAATCTTCTTTTCCTCCCTGTGCTCAGCCAGGGGAAGCAGGATGGCAGCTGGAAGAGCTGCCAAAGCAGCAGAGAGCAGCTGACAGCCAGCACTGCTGTGGAGAAATGCTGCACCTCTTGTAGGTGGGAGGGAGGAGATGTCCCTGCTGGCATCTCTGGGGTGCACCCTGTGTTCCTGCTGAGCTGGGACTTGCCAAAGGAGAGCTCAGGGCTCTCTCTGTTCTCCAGCCCCGTGGATTGTGGCTCAGCCAGGGCCGTTTCTGGTTTCCCAGCAAATCTGGATGGGTTTAAAACAAAGGTTCTCATTTAGGAAATAGGAGTTGCAGTGTTTGTGGAGGCTGTCATCCCTCCCAGCCAACAGCAGGAAAAGTGCCAAGCCTGGGAGAGCAAGGACAGAGCTGCCAGCCTGGCTGGCAGGGCCTGCAGGGACAGGGGAGGCCAGGCAGAGCCACGTCCTCTGCACCTCTGCCCTCCCTCCTGCTCCTGATTGCATCTGGCAGTTCAGAGAAGAGCTGTTGGACACTGTTTTCTATGGATCTGCAGGAAGGCAGGAGGAGCTGGGGCAGCCACGTGCATGGCAGTCACCAGGGGCTCTGCAGCAAAACTCCTCGCTTTTGGCACCCCCAAACCTTCCTGCACTAATTGTGAGCAGCTCCATGGGGGTTTCACAAGAGATTTGGGATTGCTGCACTCCTTGGCCACACTGAAATGCCATCCCAGTGTGGTGCCACCAGGAGCTGTGGGGGTGTCCTGCCAGAAATGCAGCTCCAGGCACAGATGGGCTCAGGTTCAAGTCTTGTGCAAAGTTAAGCCAGGCTGACTGCAAACACTGTCTCAAACCTGAAAGGGCTTTGCTGCCACAACCAGCAGGTCCTGCAGCCCTGCTGCAGGGGCTCAGGGGCAGGCATGGATGGGTGGGTGAGTATAAATCCAGAAACCAGTCTGGTTTCACACTCACTGGTGCTGGAAACTTCCCTGTAAACCATCCTGCTGGAGGGAAAGAGCCTGTCCTGGTGCTGTACTCTGTGCTTACAGCAGGATTGCTGATTCTAGCCACTTGGAGAGGAGAGAGGAGCCCCCACCCTGGGCTGCCTGGGGTTTTTTTGGCTCCATCTGTGCAGGAAGGGGAAGGAGCTGGCAGTGCCACCAGGTCTGTCTTGCTGTGACCCCCCCTGCCTGCACAGCCATCCCAGCCCCTGGAAGCACATTTCCAAACAGCTCCATGAGTTCTTATGGCAAAGCTGCTTCTTCTGCCCTCCCTTGCCATTATGCTCTGGTGTCACTTGGGTGATGTGCTCCATGCTTTTCCTCCTCCCATTCCACAGCACCACCCGTGCATGGCCATCCTGGAGCCTGGCTGCACTGGGGTGGAACAAACCTGTCAGCTCTGGCTTCCCTGGCTACGGGAGCCTGGCACTGCGGGGGTAATTGGGTTTCCTTCTGCCTCTCTCTCCCCCCAAAGCCAGGAGAAATAATTGGAAAAGAGAGGTGTGAGTCTGTGCCTGGCACCGGAGAGGAGAACATTAAAGGCCGGAGCTCCGCGCCTCATTCGCAGCTCCCGGGCTGGTAATTGCTGTGTTGTGCTTTCTAATTAGCGCCGCAGTGGGGGGGACACTGTTCCCCTGCATGGCCCCTCTGGGGTCAGCCCTGTCCCCTCCACCTCCCCTGTCCCTGCATCCATCCCTCTGAAGGCTCCCCCTGCCCAGGAAGAGCTCATTGCCAGCCCTGCTCTGGCTCTGGATCACCTCTCACCCCACCACGTGTGGGTAGCTCGGAGCTGGGGAGGAAGGAAGAGCCAGTTTCTGCAGCTCTGCCCAGGCTGGTGTGGGTCAGCACATCTTCCCTGAATCCAGGGCCATCCTGCTCCTGTGGTGCCTCCTGGCCCATCCTGGGCCCTGGTGTCAAAAGGACACGTTGGTGTTTCGGTGCACAGACTGAGCCTTGTCTGAGACCTCCCTTTGAGCAACATCTCTGCTCCTGTTCCTTCAGCAAATGTTCTGCTTCCCCAGACAGTATCCTTGATATTTTTCATGGAGAGGGAGACTGGAGCATGCCCATGGCTCTTACCTCCCATTTTCCCTAGCTAGATGGGCACCTCCGTGGCTCAGGAGCTCTCTCCTTGACTCTCCCTTCACCCAACTGCAGCATTTGAGCTGCTCCAGGCATCTTGCGAGTCCCTGTCACCCCCACAATTGCAGGAGGACCTCTGGAAGCCAGAGGCTGGGAGCATTCCCAGCAGCTGAGGCTGCTCCCTCTCCTGAGCTGGGGTTTGTTTGTTTGTTTGCGTAGCTCCAGCTCGGAGGGGGCAGGAGGGAGAGAGGGAGGGAAAGCACCGAGCGGGGAGACGTGCGGATTCATTTTGAAGCTTCATAATGGTGCATTTACACACCACGTTGCCTAAGGAAATTGGGTGGATGAATGCCTGGTCATGCTGCCAGTGCAGCAGGTTAACTCCCAGGATTTAGCTTATATCATTTCACAAGAGCGTTTATGGCCTTTACTGTGTTTATTCCCAGGTGCTCTTTGGCACTGCTGTATCCCAGGCTCCTTTTGTGTATGCACGCCTGTGTGGAGATTTTCAAATAAAATAACATATCTCTTCAGACCTGGGCCACATTAAATATTTATTGCCTGCAGTTTGTGCATATGTGTTTGATAAATGGGTGTGAGGGGAGGAGAAGGGGAAGCGGGAGCTTGGCAGCAGGGAAAGCGCCGGCTTTGTCCTGGAATCTCTCCAGGGGATGGCACGGGAGAGGGGTGCCTGCCTTTGGGGCTGGTTTCAGGGGTTTTGGACAAAGTGGGCTGCCTGCATGCTTTGGTGCTCGAGCCACAAGTCCCTTCTGTGGGACAAGAACCCCCTTGTCTCCCCATTCTTGGCTTTCCATGGACACAGCAAAACTTGTCTGAAATGCTGTTGGATATGGAGGTTATTATGGTCTGCTGGATTCGCCTATTTCCCTTTCTACATCCAGAAAGCTTCGATAAAACCAGTTTATTCCAGCACAAAAGCTGCAGGATGGGAGAGGCTGAAGGGTTAGAGCAAGGAAATCCCATCAGAAAAAATGCCCAGGATCCCTGGAGTTGGAGGGATGATACCTCTGGGGATGGAGGAGCTGTTCTGGAAACAGAATAATTCCCTGTGGGGCCATGCTCTGTCTCCTGCCTGTATCCTGTGCACTCCAGCCCCTCTTTAAAGGTGCCAGTAAATCTGTTTTGGTGGCATCTGGAGATGCTTTGCTCACCCTGAGCAGGGCATGGCATTCTGGCTGGATCTCCTGAGGAAAGGGGGAGCAAAGCAGTTACACTGAAGAAGTTTTCTGTATTGTTAAGTTTTATATCCAGAACGATCCTTGAAATGCAAGCTGAGTTTTTATTTATTGTATTTGCTTTGGAAGTGGGGCTTGCAGGAAGCAGAGTGGCTGCACCTGATGTGAGCTGGGTGTGCAGCTGGCACTGCCAAGGTCTGTGGGGCAGGGGTGACCCTTCCCTTGCTCTCATGCTGTCCCTGTTTTGCCTTGCATTCACAGCACCTTTGGAGAGCTCAAGACCGTGCGGCTGCCCAAGAAAATGGCAGGAACAGGATCCCACCGCGGCTTTGGCTTCGTGGATTTCGTCACCAAGCAGGATGCCAAGGTGAGCTGTGCTCCTCCCTGTCCTTCTGGTACTGCCCCAGCTGGGAGGGGAGCCTGGGGGATCTGTCCCACTGAGGCTTAGCCCAGGTTTGGGGCAGCTGGTAGCATTCCCCAGGAAAGCTGCACTTAGGCTCAAACCCCCCAGCTGCAACAAAACCCTCTACCCAAACCCTAATGGGGGATAATTTTGGTAAAATAACTCCAAATTCTTGTAATACAGAAGGGCAGGAGCTTATTTTTCAGGTTTGTCAGCAGCAAGGTGAGACAGGATGGTTTTCACCCAACATTAACACATGAGGAAACCTTTGCACATGTCCCACCACCTTGATTTTAGAGCAGTTTTGGATATTGAGGCTGTTCCCTAGTTTGTAACCTGTGCAAGGCTTTTGTTCACCAATTCTTGTGTGTGTTTTGAGAGCCCCCTGTGAGCAGCCTTTCCCTGCTGCTTTCCCAGTGACTGTGCCAGAGGATCAGATCAGTAGGTAGGACTTGGCCTAGTTCATTTATTTTTGAAAGCTCTCCTATACCTTTAAGTTGCATGCTTTTAGCAGAAACAAGGGGATTGCAGCCTGGCTGATGGTGTCCTGCTCTCATCCTTTGGCAGAGGATCTGGAGCAGGGTGGATTTCACCCTGCTGCTGATTCTTGGTGCTTTGTGCAGGGTCTGGAAGGGAGTGGCCGTAAGCACAACCCACGGGATGTTACTGCTGGAGGGAAGGGACCAGATGAGCCCCCAAAAAAACTCCAGATTTTCCAGACTGTGAGCAGAGGAGGGAGGAGCCAGGCAGAGCCTGTGTTTATGTTTTTAGACAGCATTCATTGATCCAGGATCACAAGGGACTATTAGATCATCCCTTCCAGCCTGACCTCCTGTATAACACAGTACATGGAGTTTCTTTGTTAGTCCTGTATTGATCCTAACTCAAACTTCCCTCTGCTCAGCTTCCCCTCCTCCCCTTGGGGGTCAGCTAGGGGTGCAGGGTTCCCCCCAGAGCCTGGTTCCTCTCCCTGCACCTTGAGCTGTGCCTGTGGCTCTGCTCAAAGCAGCTTTGCTTTCACCTCTGCTTCATTCCATAGCCACCCAGGCTTTGTTCCTGGGGTTTGAATTAATCTTTTCCCAAGGAAACTTTAGGCTCTGGATGGAAAGGCAGAGGGACCTGACTGGTTCCTTACTGCTGCTCAGTTTGGGGGGGTGTGAGGCAGCACCTGCTTTCCTGCAGCCCTCTGGGGGAAACAGGCACAGGCTCAGTGTTTGCCTCCCATCCCTTTTCATCCCCTCAGGGACTGATTCCAGCTGCACTGGACAAATGGGATCTCAGGGATAGGGGAGAGAGCCAGGCAGGGCTCTGGCCCAGGGCACTGCTCCCTGAGCTCATGGAGGGGAGCATGCAGGGAGAGAGCTGCCCTGTGCAAGAGCTCTCAGCAGGGTTTTCTTCTTTCCCAGAAAAGCAGCTCTTCTTCCTTCTTCATATTTTTTTTCCACCCTCGTCTCTTTGAGGGATTTAATTGTCTCACAAGTGGCACATCAAGTACACTCCATTGGCCGTCTGGAAAAGGATGCACGGTGTATTGATGAATAGGATCCTGAATATTGTAAACACGCTCATAATTGGCTTAGAGTTTATTGCTGAGTGAAATGAGAGAGGAGGGGAGTGGGCCTGGAGACCTCTGAGCTGAATAGCTCTGACTGTCAGTGACGCTTTTGCTCAGAGTGGTAATCTGGAAATTGCTTATAAGCATCTTATAAAACATGATGGGTTTGTAATAGAATAGTTAGGCTGCCTTTGTTGGGCATTTAAAGCCTGTGACCTCCCGTGTTTGTCTTTTTCTCTGAACAGCCACGGCTGCTGTGGGAGCGCACATGGAGATTTTCCACAGCCAGCACGGAGATGGGGGGCTCCTCCTCCCAGCCCCCCAATGCTGTGCCTGCAGATCTGCCCCATCAGGCTTGCCTCGATCTCCTCAGCCTCCCCTGGAGCTGCCATGCACCCCCAATACCAAATTCACTCCCCTTAAGGAAGCACTAACCACTTCCTGGCATTCCCTGCACAGAATCGCTGCGGAATTGTTTTTGTTTTTGAACTATTAACTGGGAAGCTGAGTTCCCACTTTTCTCCCCTGTTGATATAAAAATACATCTGGTCTCCAAATAGAAATTGCCCATTTGGGAGAGAGACAGCCAAGGCTTTCAAAATGCACACACACGGAAGGAAAAATCCTTGTGTGCAGCTGGCATCGCGGAGAGCGTCCTCAGTTGGGACCGGCTCTTGCGAGGGAGGGATATTTATCAATCTCCTAATGTTGTTGACCCTTTGTCCCTCTAATGATTCCAGCCTGGAGGCTCTTTGGCTTGAGTGTTTAATAGGGCAGGGGGGAATCTGGAGGCAGAGCAGCACTGTCCTCCAAATGAGTGCAGCAGTCAGGGCTGGCACTGTCACACCCGGGGTGACAGACGCTGCTCCCGGCCCTGCCAGCACAGCAGGCTCTGCTCCACAGCTCTGGCTGCCTCATCCCCACAGCCTGCCCTTCCTGGGGCTTTCTCAGCCACCCCTTCACTTGGAAATTCTCTTTCTGAACCCCACAGATATTTGAAAGCTGCTGTTCCAGCCTCTCCCCGCTTTTTCCCACCACACTGAGCCATAACGTTAAGCTTGAACCAAACTTTGCAAAAAATGCTCAGAAATGGCATTTTAAAGCATGCTCACATCCTCTTCTTGAGGAGGAGACATCTGTAGGGTTTTCATGCAACCCCTAAAGCACCTGGATATCAAATGAGGCCTGGGAGAAGGTTTGCCAGGAATCTTTGGGGTGAGGGTGTGTTACCAAACGCAGCAGCTTTTTTAGAATCAGGTTTGGGCATTTCAGAGGAAGCTTTTTGTAGCAAAGGCTCTCCTTAAAGATGTAGGAAGATACGAAGCCCTGGAAATTAGAGGGGTTTTGTGGTGAGTCTCTCTGTTGGGTGAGCAAACACCATACCTGCCTTTATCCCTCATTTGGATACAACTCCACAAACCTCTGGCCCTTCTTTGTTCCTCCAGAGAAGTGTCCTGTCTGTGCTCACATAGAGAAGCTGCACCCCAAAAATAGCTCCTGCTTTCTGTGAAAGCCAGCCTGCTTCTCCTCATTTCATACTTGTCACCTAATTAAAATATATTTTTCCCTACCTATCATTTCATTTGGAATAGCAGCGGTGGCAGATTTTCTCCTCTCCCTGGAAGATTTCCAGCAGTGTGGATGTATGGGGATGGCATTTCTCCCCTTCATCCTTTTGTCTTTTAAATCATCAGCGCTTTCTCTTTTTTTTTTACCCCCCTGAAAAAGTCTTAATTCCTCTCAGAGCAATGAACAGCTTTTGTCTTTTAGCTCGTTTCCAAAGAAGTGACATCCGTGTGTTTGGCACCTGAAATGTGCAGCTTCTCTTCTGCATTCCCAGCTCCTGGAGCCCATCTGGATGACAGGGAGCAGGGATCCCAGTACAGGCTGGAGCTTTCCTTCACCCTGGGTGCAAACCAACTCATTTTGGGGATGTGTTTGGCCAGGAAGGGCCCATGTCACCAGGCTGGGGCCAGGTGTGTCTCAGTCAGTGGGTTTCTTGCACATGATGGCAATGTCTGCCTTCCCTGTTGCTCCATGACCTTTCCCAGGGCTGCCAGCAAAACTAGAGGATGGCAATCCTGTGAGGAGGAGGAGGAGGTGGGGGCAGAGAAGTGGCTCCGAAGACCAGAGCCCACCAAAGTGCCACGTTCATCATGGTCTGCCCTCCTCCATGACCTGTGGAGCACAGATGAGCTGTGTGCTGTCACCCAACCTTCCTCTTCCTCGTGCTGTGGGAAGGAGAAATCCAAAAATAGGAATTAACAAAGGAAATGCAGTGTTTGGAGCCGTGGGTTGTGTGCCAGGCTTTGGAAAGGCTCCTGGTGCCAATGTAAACAGCCCTCCCAGCTCCCTCCTGCTGCCTCCCCCCAGTGTTTGTTTAAGCCAACACAGTGCTCTGCTAATTGGGAGACAGGCCTTGAAAACACAGCAGCAGCAAATCAAAACAGCTGGAGCTTGCAGCTCTTCCAGGAGGAATGTGGCCCTGGAAAAGGGAGCACTCTGCCCTGCTGGGATCCCCCCAGGGAGCAGAGGGTGCTAGGGTGATGGGAATTTCCCCCATGGAGCAGGTGGAGCTGGTGTTCCTCTTTGTTTTATAGCACATGAGGGTTATATGGGTGAAAGGACTTTGGAAAAAGAGGAAAACTCAGCTTACTGGGTGCTGCTTACTGAAAATGGGGTTTTAAAATGGGTTTCATAACCCAGCAGCTCAGGGGGGGTCCTGAGGAGCAGCTGTGGGCAGCAAAGCAGGACAAGCCCCTTTGCCCAGAGATGTGGCATTTGGGGACAGCTGCAGTGGCTCAGAGCTGCTTTTAGCAGCTGGCTCAGAGGAGAGATGTGGGCCTTTACAGCTTGGGAGCTGGTCTGGGGGCTCCAGATGGGAGCCCAGCTCCCTGTTGGACAGCAGGATGAGTGTCTGATCCTAGAGCTGCCATTTTGTTCCAGGGATGTGAGTTTGCAGAGCTCAAAACCTGAGCTAATCCCAGCTGGGGTTTTTAAAACAGCATTTGGGGCACTTCTCTCCTCCTGTTCCCAGCCTTTACTATGGAGCACTTTGTGACTCCCTGGGGATAAAAATATTTGGCCAGTGTGTTTATATATTTGCACTGTGGGCCCAATCCTCCTCAGTCCTGAGTTCCCCTCAAATTCTGTGGGAAATAAAATCAAACTTCCCTGGCCTGAGGCAGTATTTTCTGGCTGTCTCTGCTGGCTGCTTATGGACAGATAAAGCCATCTGAGCTCTGGGATGGCTGGCACCTTTGTGTTCAACACCACCAAGAGATTACAGCTGAGTGGGTGCTACTGAACAGCATCTAACCCCAGGAAATCTCTGGATTTCTGGAGTGGAGCAATCCACCACTGGCACAGAGAGCAGAGGACTTCTGTGCTGGCTTCTGCTCTGCCACATTTGCTGCCAGCATGGCCAAGTCACCAAATGGTTGGCAGGAGAAAGGCAGTTTTCCATCTTGCTTCCAGAGCAGAAAGGAACTTCTCTCTCCCAGCAGAGAACAGGGTGCTAGGGAGTCACGAGGTGCTGACCCAGAGCTCCAGAGGCTGCAGCATTCCAGCCTGTCCCACCAGCAGCAGCAGCAATGGTGATGGGAATGTGCTCTGCTGCAAGAGCAGAGAAGATAAATGACCGAGTCAGAGCCTCTGATGGAGATGGATCCTGCCCCATCAGAGCAAAGCACTCTGAGCACCATGTTCTCCATGGCCTTTCCCTCCAGGGCAGAGGGAGGGTTTTGCCTTCCCTCCAGTGAGTTCTTATTTTCTCCCTCAATTTGTTTTTTCCTCCTTGAATTCTGCAGAAAGCCTTCAACGCCCTGTGCCACAGCACTCACCTGTACGGCCGCAGGCTGGTGCTGGAGTGGGCAGACACGGAGGAGACGCTCGAGGGCCTGCGCCGCAAAACCGCCCAGCACTTCCACGGTAAGGTCACTTCACCCTGCCCTCCTGGCACTGCCCTCCTGGCACTGCCCTCCTGCTGCCACTGCCCTCCTGGCACAGCTGGGGCTGCCAGGTACGTGCTGCAGCCTGGAGACATCCAGGGCTCTGTCTGACAGCTCTGCCTGGGAGCCCTTAACTCTGCGTGTGCCAGCCGTGCCACAAGGCCTGTGCTCCCTCCCTGGCTGCTCCCAAGCTGGGACAGGCTCTGTGCAGGTGGGACAGGCTCTGTGCAGGCAGCACAGGGGTTTAAAAGGAACAGCTGTGTGGGGATGGGCTGGGCAGCTTGGCTCAGGCTGCTGGGAGTGACAGCCCTGCAGATGACAGCACTGCAGGCTCCTATCGACAGCCATCGACAGGCACAAATGCATTGCTTGGCAAATATTTATGTAGGAAGGGCTCCCCTGGGCTGCAGGGCTAAGCTGGAGATCAATGCTTCTCCTCCTGCATCCCCTCTCCATCAACACATGCCCGTGGCCCGGGGTTTGGCAGCAGTTGTGGGGCTGCACATCTCACTTACTGAGTGATCCAGTGATGCCCGTGTTCCTGGGAAACTGCGGGGCTGGGAATTCCAGGCTGGGGAAGCTGCAGTGGTGGCAGGGCTGAGGGTGGATGTGCGCACCCAGAACCCAGCACTGGAGTGGGGACATGCTGTGCACCACCTAGCTCCACCTAGATGGAGAAAACAGCAGGTGAGATGTTTCAAGCATGCAGTTTTATCTTCAGGATCTCCTTCCCCCCTTTCCACTCTGCTCAGTGCAGGGGGAAATAAACAGTCTTGGCTTTAGGGTCCTTGCAGACTCTCACAGATGTGGCTGTGAGCTCTGCCACCTCCCCCTGGCTCTGCTTATTCCCAATTTTTGTCTGCCTTTGCTCCAGCCTCCTTGTCTGGGCTCTTCCTCACTGAGCTGGGCTCTGGGTCAAGCAGCAGGAGGAGCATTTTCACATCCCAGCAGGAATGCAGCCTTGGAGCTGAAGTGGCTCTGGGGTCTCAGCTGAGAAAAGGGAGCAAGGCTAGGAGTGCCCATCTTTAGAGATGTGCTCCAGCCTGTCTCAGGAACATCCAGTGACTCCAGGCTGCAAAGCTGCCAGTGGCTGATCCTGCAGCAGATGTGCCAGGAGGGGATCTGGCTGGTGCTGGGACCAGGTCTCAGCCTCTCTGTGCCTTGCTGGCAGGCTGGATGTCACGGGTGGGATTTTATTCCCTTGGGAAGTGCCTGCTCCTGATTTCAAGTCACTGTGGGGTGCCAGTGGCTCTGAGGTGAGGAGGAGCTGCACCCTGTCCCTGCTGAGGGTGTGCACAGGGTGACAGTGAAAAAGAGGGGAACAAAGGCTGCCACCACTCTGCCTGCAGCCCCCTGGAAGGGGGATGCTCCTTCAGCTTTCCTCCCTGGTTGGCTGGAGGCTGCTTTTCCCACATGGAGCAGGGATGGAGAGGATGCAGAGCTCACACAGCACCCAACAGCCAGACTGTCCATCTCTTCTCACTGGTGGTACAGACCAGAAATCAGGCTTTTTCCTACTGATCCCCAAGTCTCCTGCTCTCCCCACAGGGCACAGGAGCAGCTCAGACATCTCTGTGCTGTTTATCAATGTCCCATGAGTTGTTCTCTCCCAGCACAGCGTGGGTGAATTGTGAGGGTCTTCCACAGCTGCAGTGGCCAGGTCCCTATCCTGAGCTGAGAATGAGAAAGAAAAGATAATTTTGGGTCTTCAAGTCTCTGGAAACAGTCAAGATCAAAGGTCTCTGGTGTCCCCAGCTCGAATATCAGCCCCATCATCTTTGTCTTAGTATTTCAAAGTCCTGACCTGGGCTGTGGCAGACGTGTCCTACCTCTGACTGCTCTCTGCTACAATTACACACCTCATTTCTAGAGACCATTTAGAGAGATTGGGCTTCCAGTTGCAGGTCTCTGCTGTTATTTGTGAAGGAGAGGTCTGGTCTCCCAAATCTCTTCTCCATGCAGGCGTTTGTCATGGCAATCAAGCACTTCTGAGCCGTCTTTTCAATAGGTCTAATAGATGCAATAAAATGGAATAGGCTTCCTTCCCATTTTGTGTAGTTTTCAGGTCATTCTTCATGGCTTGTTCTGAGGCTTTGTAATGTTCCAGGAGAAAGTGAGGAGCCCAGGAGTGGTCACTGACTGCCAGGGGTGGTTTCAGTAATTGTGGCAAGAGTGAAGCCCCAGCCCCGAGGTCTGGGACCTCAGCCCCGCACCCCACACTGGCTCCTCATAGTCTGGGAGTGCTTTAAGGCTTTTTTTTGCTCATTTCTGAGAGCATCAGCTCTTCATCCTGGGCCAGGAGGCTCTTATATTAGAAAATAAAAGACACTTTGAGTCTTGTTTGCACCCCACTTTTAATTTGGGGGACCCACTGCTGCTGAGGGCTTGGCCAGGGACAGGCTTCGTGCTGCTATGGATAATCCTAGTGATATAATGTCGGCAGAAACCAGGGAAAGCTTGGCCAACAGCTATCCCTGGTACCTCTAGTGCAGCCTGTAACCTGGAGCAGGATTGTGACAAATGCCACAGCAGGGCAGGGACAGGTGACAAATGCTGCAGCAGCAGCATCTCAGCCCCAGCTTGGGCAGGGGGATCCTTCCCTTTGGAAACCAAGGATCACTGATGCTTTGGAAACCAGCAGAGTGGCTCTTCTGGCTCTGGGACCAAGGGCTCCTGCTGCCCTAGCTGAATTTGCCAGCCCTGGGGCAAGGGGCAGCCGTGCTCCAGGCTCAGCCCTGCATCCCCAAATCAGGGAACCACGGCTCCCCAAAGGGCTGGGAGCAGCTCCACCCCTGGAGAAAAGGCTGGGGGAGGTTGGCAAGCACTGCCCATGCCCTGCTGTGTCCCAGGAGCCCCGGGCCGTGCAGGGAAGGCTCTGGCTGCCAGTCCCAGGAAATGCCAAAGGCTGGTGCTCGGCGTGCTGCGCAGAGCCGCGCTCAGCCGCTCTCCTGCCAGGCCTAACTCGGGCAGCCAGCTGTGCCGGGCTGCTTTTCCTGCTCCTTCCCATCCATCAAAGCATTAAATTGACAGATGGGGAATTTCACTACGCCGGGAGGGGAGGGAATGAACTTGTGGGGAGGGTGAGTGAGGAGTGGGTTCAGCTCTGGGGCCTTGGGGCGGGTGGAAGGCAGCCCAGCCCCGCTGTGGCTCATCCCTGGTTATTTACAGTTGTTGCTGGAAGCAGAGGCTGCCAGGGAAGGAAAGTCCTGATCCTGCTGGCAGGGTGGGAAAGTCTTTGTGCTGCCATCACCTTTCCCAGTCTGCTTCTGCCTCCACCACCTTTCCCAGTTTCTTCCTGCTGCCTCCATCACCTTTCCCAGTTTGCTTCTGCTGCCTCCATCACCTTTCCCAGTCTGCTCCTGCCTCCATCACCTTTCCCAGCCTGCTCCTCCTTTGGCTACAGACCCCCAGGTTTCTTTTCCCCTCACTTCCCAACCAACCACTGGGCTCCCTTTTTTTCTCCTTTGTCCTTTCCTATTTCTTTTTTTTTTATTATTTTTTTGAGAGCATCTGTAACTAATGCAAACACATGCCGGAGCCGGAGAGTAAAACCCTGCAGGATTAGCGTGGCATCCGCAGCCCTGCCACGTTCTAATCCCGTGGTAATCCCCCTCCTGGCCCACCCCGTGGGCAGGCTCTGCCCATTGTTTAAAGGAAGCAAATGGGATCGTTAGCGGGCAAACCTTAACCAGCTTGGAGCAGCAGAACGGAAGGAAGTGGAACCAATTTGCTTCCCCACCCTCCTGGGTTTTTATTTTCCCCTCCTCCGAGCAGAGAGGGATGCTCCTGGTGCTCCCCATGGCTGAGCTGGTGGCTCTGGGGGTGCAGCAGGGGGAATGTCCCCCTGTGCCATGGCAGGTCCTGCTCTGCTGGGGGATGCTCCCTGTGCACCCAGCAGCCTCTCCTGTGCTGTGTGTGCAGCCCCAGCACTGCAGGGTCTGGTTGGGAAGGGGTGGCAGGGACAGGACACGCTTCCCACGGTGGCTTTGGGAGATGAGACCACATTTGATGCCACTCCAAAGCAGGAGAGCTGGGAGCAGAGTAAAGGAGAGGGAGAACTGCTGAGCTGGCACCGTCCTCCAGGGTGGGTTATCCCTTGTGCCTGTGGGTGACTGAACTGGGAGGAGCTGCTGGAGGGTCTGGGGTGGCACCTTGAGGCCCCCTGGGCTCTCCTGAGCTCGGTGGGAGCACCCTCATCCCCCTCCTGTCCCCACAGCCCCCAGGGAGAAGGGAGGCAGGTTCTGGCTCTCTGTCAAGGAATTAATTGAAAAATAAAATCATTAGATGGGAACTCCAGAAATGCAAAATTGTTGGGGGGGG
>VRYO01002581.1:2698071-2710325 GCA_009812075.1 Sialia sialis
CAGGTTAATTTCTTCTGTATTGATGTTTTGTGACATTTACTTGTTGTTTATCTCCCGCAGCAGCTGTAATACTAAAAGAAAATGCACAGCTTGTTCCATTTATTTATTTTACACCTTTTCTTTAGTCCTATGGTATGTTTGTTTGTTTGAGAAACCCAGCGAGGCTTTTGATGTCTGAAAGCAGGATTTAAACAGCTGTTCTCCATGTGCTGTGAGCAGGCTGGGGAGCTGGGGGGAGAGAGGGCTGTGCCACGGCTCCTGCCGGGAGGGCACTGCTTGCCCAGCATAAAGGAGGAGGTCAGCCTCTGATCAGGGACCAAATGGCTTTGTCACCTCAGGTGCAGGGTTGGGGTGTTCCCCAGGGAGGGATGTGTGCGTGGTGCTGTGTCCCAGGGAGCTGGGCAGTGCCAGGACAGCTCTGTGCTGTGGGGCAGGAGGGACAGAGCAGGGACATGTCCTGCCGAGGTGAGGGGTGTGCTGCTGGGATGGGGTGGTCTTGGTGGGGCTGTGTCCTGCCAAGAGGCCTGATGAACCCCTGGTTAGGCTTGCAGCCACTTTTCCATGGGGAAATGGTGAATTCCACCATGAACTGGGGTCAGCAGGAAGGGCTGGCATCACCATCACCTCTTTGGATGCTGTTTGCTCCCAGCAGTCATCTAAACCTCAGGTGGGAGGTTTTGGAATCCCAGCTCCTGGGAAGGAGAAGTAGATGGTACTTGATGACCTTTCCCTGAAGGGTATCCTGCTTCCTCCAGCCCCTCCCAAGGTGGGTCCAGCTTGTAATTTTTGCTTTTTTTCTTCCTCTCTTCACTCCCATCTGGGCCTGGACAGACTCCCCGAAGAAGAAAAAACGATCGGAGATACTGGATGAAATCATGGAGCACCTGGAAGAGGAAGAGAATAACAAAGATGAGGACATGTAACAGCTGCCTGGGGTCTGGTGAGGTGGGTACTGGGGCAGTGGGGCTTGGCTGAGGACAGCTGGCCCTAAAGTCACAATGTCCTGGCTTGATGCAGGGTTGGTAGAAAAAGTGGAATTCCACCCTTTGCCTCTCCCCCTGTGACCCCACAGGCTCCTGGCTGTGACCCAGGGGTTGCAGCCCGGATTTGGGCTCACTTTGGGCCCTGTGTTGAAGTGAGTGCATGCCCTGGGTGTGTTCTGTGTGCTCCCCTGCCTGCTGGCATCCCAGGGCAAGGCAGCAGAATTTCTGCTGCAGCAGGAATTGCTGTCAGGGTGAGGCAAGAGGGAGAACAGATGGGCTCCCAAAAAATCCTGTTTGGACACCAACCTGCTGCTGCCACCGTGTCGCAGACAGTTTGGCAAAGGCCTTTTCCCTGCCAGCACCAAAAACTCCACAGCTTGTCTCCCTCCAAAAGCACCACACCCCGAGGTCTGGGAGCCCTGGCTGCCATCACTCTTCCTGCCTGTGTCTTGGGGTAGCATCTCAAGGCTGGAAAATGTGGGGTGGCAGGAGGGAGCCAGGATGAAATGGCTCCCTGAGGTCAAACCCTGCAGTCCTGTCACCCCCTCCTCACCTTTTTGAGAGCCTTGAGCTCATGTGACCCTGTGTGGGTTCAGGAGAGGTGGCATGGGCTCGTGGTGTGCTTTGTGTGTGTTTGTGGCCAGTGGAAACCCTGGGGATGTGCTGGGAGCCCTGTTCACAGCACCTGAGCTGGGTGAAAGCAGCACTGCCTGCTCCATGCAGGGCTCTGGGGTAACATCTGTCCAGCTGTGCTCTGGGGATCCTCCAGGTGTGTGTGTGTGAGCTCCTGGGCAGGCTGGAGCAGCCCTGGAGGGACAGAACAGTTCTGTGCTCACAGATGTGTCCAGTCCCAGCTGTTGTGCAAAGCTGCCCAGAACAGGGCTCAGCTGAGGCTGCAGTCCCAGGCTGAGCTCCTGCTCACAGACCAGAGATGTCACAGCCCTTGCTGCTCCCCCAAACTGTGCTGCAGCTCCAGAGCCACTGAGAGGCTTCCCAAAGTCACTCCTGCCAGGATCTGGGAGTGCTGGCTCAGGAGACAGACCAAAACTCAGGAATACCCCTTTGGGATGTCTCAGGCTGGGGTGTAAAACCCTCCTCTTGTGGGGAAACTGAGGCACAGTGTGGAAGCAGCGCTGCCAGAGGGGGTGGCAGTGCCACCTGAAGGGGTGACAAGCTTTATTCTCTTTTTTTGCTTGGCACTGTTGAGTGGCATTCCTGCCCCTGTTCCCCACTGCCTCACCAGTGTCATAGCTCTGACCAGGGGGTCACTGCAGGGAGACTTCAGCCAAATTAGGTTTCAGTGCAGCAGGGATGTGTGGCTGTGCATGACCAGCCCATGTCCAGCAGCCAGGCTGGGTCCCCACGTGCATCACCCAGCACATGATTTCAGCAAAGCTCTGCAGCCTTGCAGCTTGGGCTTGGATTTTCCTGTGAGGTTTTTTTTTTTTTTTTTCCTGTTTTTTTTTTTTTCCCTCTTTCCCTTCATTGTCTTTTGTGGCAGGGCAGGTTTCTTGCTGAGTGTCTCTGAGGTCTGCAGCGGCGACGAAAAGGATTAGCACAAGCAGAGCATGTAGGCTTTAGAGAACAGAGCAGAGTTTGGTTTCAACATCTAATTCAATTTGTTCTGCCGAGATTGAAATATGAAATGGTTGCCAGTCAAACGTTCAAAGGGGGAGGAGGGAGGAAAGAAGAGAGGGAGCCTTCTCAAATTTAAATTTTAATGAAAATTAATTTAACCCTTTGATATGTTTTAAAACATGTTATTTCCCAATCTGGGAACAGGCTGGAAAACATTCATGAGGGTTTTTTTTTTTTCTCCTGTACCTTCAAACATAATGAAGATTTTCTTTTTCCCTTAATGATACTTATCTTGTGGAGCAGTTTGACATTGGTTAATTTTTCAGGCAATTTGGTATCAAGGAAATCTGTTTGATGTGAGCAGGGGGGGGCTGTGTATGTGCCTGGACATTAATTATGGAAGTGCTGATCACAGCTCTGGAGAGCAGTTGGAGTTAATTCCTGCTCCACTTCTTTGGTACATATTGAGAATCCCACCCATTGCACCCCTAAAATTACAGCAGGAATTTTCTAAAAACCAGCATACACCTGAATTAAAATGATCACTTATGTAGGTCTGCAGAAATTCAGCACTCCCCACTGGCTGTTTCCCTTTTTCCCCCTGATCTGAAGCAATCCTAATGATAAAATAATGCAAACTCTCTTACCTGTCCACAGAGCCAAAGCAGGGAACAGCCTCCCCTGCTCCTTAACCTCAGCAGTGCTGCTGCAATGCTCTTGTTTGCTTTGGGAGGGGGAATCCTTTCTTTTCTATTGTTCAGCAAGGTTTGGTCTGTCCCAAATGATTGCACACTGATGGGATGAGCTGCAGCCCTGTCCCCCTCATTTTGGTGGCTCCTGACGCGCCAGGGTCGGTGTCACCGTGTGCCTGTCCCCCCTGTGCTCCCAGGCACAGCTGGGCACAGGGAGGGTGTGGTGCCCACCTCAGTGTCCTCTTTGGGGTGCGAGTGCTGCAGCCAGGCTGTGCTGGTGGCACAGAAGATGAGCAGCTCCCAGCCAGAGTCATGCATGAGGATGCAGCTGGGAGCTGGGGTACAGCCCCCCGATGGGATCTGGGCTGTGCCAGCCTCTGCACAGAGCTCCCAGCTGGGCTCTACCCTCACTCCTGCCTGCTGGGACACGCTGCAGGCTCCCTGGGGAGTGAAGCCACTGCCTTTCCTGTGGGTTTCTGTCAGGGTGTGACAGCTTCATCCAGGGTGAGACCCCGGCGAGCTGGACAAGCAGGAGCTGCTGCAGCTGCAGATCCCCCTCCCCAGGGCCAGCTCTGCAATTGGATTAGGATATTATTCAAAGGCAGCTTTTGCTGAATGAGAGGGTTAAGGGGTTTGAATGTAGAAGCAGCTCTCCCTCACTGCTGCCTGTTGCCAGAGGCCTGTGTGGGCTTTTATCTCCTTGTAGGGACAGCCAGCAAAGCCAGGCAAGGCACAGAGCATCTGCAAGGAGCCTGGTTTGCTGGGCACTGCCAGCCCCTCTGCTGTGCCCTCTGGGTGTCCCAAGTGACCCACCCCTCTGGAAAACTCCTGAGTTTTCCTCCCTGTCCCACAAGAGAGCTGGCAGGGACAGGCAGACAGCATCCCTGAGCTCTTGGTGGTTTCTTCCATCACCACTGCACTGCTCCTGCCCACAATTCAGGAATTCCAGCTCTTCTCATCCCTCCAGTCCCATTTTCCTGGGCTTCCTCCCAAGCTCATCCCATGGAATGAGGTCTGGGAAGCCCTTAAGGGCCAAGCAAGCCCTGGAAATGCTGTTCACCCACCCTTTGCCAGGGCTGCAGGAAGAGCTTGCATCCCCTGTGTCCTGCCTGCTGCTTCCCAGCTGCTGACTCCAGGAGCGATGGCATCTCCAGAGAGAGGTCCAGCAACAATTTGCAAATGCAGATGGAGAGAGTTGACTTGGATGCTGCTGGGAGATCTGAGGAGCTTCTCCTTCATCACAGAATCCCAGGAGAAGCGGAGTTGGGACCAATATTCCAACACATCTGGATTTTACCCTGGCACCCTATTCCAGCTTCTACCAGCACATTCCAGCTTCCACCAGCACCTTCCTCAGCAGGAAATGCAGCAGGAGGAGGAGGAGGCAGCGTGCAGCTCCCCTGGCTGAGGCACTCTGCCTCCTGTTTTCCCTAAATATATGCATTGGAGAGGAAGAGCAATCGCATGGCCGGGCTTGAGATCTCAGCCTTCGCCAGCCATGAATAATAATCAGGCTCAGTAATTCACAGTAAATAGGGATCCAAATTGGCTAATCAGGAAGGCTTTCACCCCAAACTGGAGCTGGGAAGGGAGGCAGAGCACAGCAGAGCTGGAGGTGTGCAGGGTGTGACCTGAATCGGTGACAAAGGGGAAGTGGTGCCAGCCCAGCAGCAGGAGGTGGGAAGGAGCCTGCAGAAGGGAGTGTCTCTTCCCCCCGGGAGCTGCAGGAGCACAGTCCCTGTGTTCCACGGGCCATAATTAGTGCCGTGTCATTGGGTTTGTGTCTCTGGTCCAGCCTCAGGACCATGCTGGGGATGAGTGTGGAACAGGGGGTGCAGAGCCAGCATCACCACATGTGACATCATCCCCAGCTCAGGGTTTAGCAAAGCTGCTGGGACACACTGGGAGGGCAGTACAAGCTGTGCTGTGTGTCAGGAGAGGTGATCTGGGGGAAAATTATTTTGTGTTCTCTCAACTAAAATTTGACATTTTTTGGTTCATTTTCTCTTGCAAGAGCGAGCAGGGCAGTGGCAGGGGCTGTGTTCAGGTGCACTGGAGTGGGGCTGGGGCTCTTCATCTGCCAGCAGCAGGCTCTGCCAGGGAGGAAACATCCCATGGAGACCCCCTGTGAGCAGGGAGTGGCTCCCAAGTGCCCAGCACAGTGCCAGGCAGAATCCTTCCCTGCTGCTTCCCAACAATTATTCTGCCAGCAGCACCTGAAGGCACTGCAGATCAAGTGAAGATAAAACCACGGAAAAACCCCTCAGCCCATGATTTGGGCTGTTTAAATTCGTGGAGCAGGAGCTGGAAGTGCAGCTGATGAGGAGCTAGAGGAAGGCTGCCCCTGCAAGGTGTTCTGCAGCTGCTGAATGACTTTTGAAATTGAGGAGGAGTCTCCAGCACATCCCCAGTGCCCTCAGCTCCCTGTGCAGGGCAGCACAGTGCCTGGACAGCCCCTCTCTGCAAGGAGTGGCTCTGCACTCAGCTGAACCACAGCACCTCTGTCCAGAGCCCATTTCCCTCCTGCCCTTCCCTTCCCTTTCCCCAGCTGTCCCCTCCCCACACCACTGGGTTAAGAACACACAAGAAATTCAGCACATTGGGAGAGATGGAGCAAACAAATCTCCTTTAGCTTCCTTTCCTCTGGGGCTTGGCTTCTTGAAGTGAAGGGGTTTGGGATGTGGTTGCTTTTCCTTGGGGTGTGATGGGTGCTGTTGGGATGCCTCAGAACCTCCCCATCCCTTCCCTACAGCTTCAGTCACCCCTCACAGCCCAAAACTGGAGGTGGGGTTTAGCAGGGGTAACAAGGACAGCTTTATAAGCCACAAGGGATGGAGAGAAAAGCAGGCTCCTGCCTCTCCCACACTTGGTGACCCCAAATCTTTTTGGAGATCAGTGTAGCCCCTGTTAGCAGCCATCTCCCTGGTGCTGATAGGGCTGAGAAATCCAGGACTTTTCTACTTCATCAGCTTAGAAACCAGACCGCAAAAGGCAAAAAAAATCTCTCCAGAAGAGATCTGAGGCTAGGCAGCCATCCCTTCAGAGCCATCCTCTGCCACCAAAACCTGACAGCAAAGCCCAGGCTTAACCTCAGCCTCAGCAAGGCTGAGCCCACACTGGAGCTTTGCACCTGGCTGGGACAGGGATCTCTCCTGCTGTTTTGGGCATAGCATTAATTTTTGCATTTTATATTCTGGTTTTAATCTGATGACATAGAAAACTTTGAAATGTCTTTTTTCCCCCAGGCTCTGGGTGGGTGTGTGGGATGAGCTGCTGCCATGGGCTCAGCCTGAGGCAGGACCCCCCTCCAGCCCAGGGCTGGGAGTGTCCTGCTGGATCTGAATTACCCTGGGTTCTTCAGCAGAGCCAGCACAGGCAGGGACAGCCCATGGGGCTCCTTTGGTGCCCCCAAACTCTCTGTGATACCCAGTGGGGAGGCAGGAACAGGCAGATTGCAGCCAGGAGCTGCTATAATTCCATTTTCAGCCCCAGGAACAGCAGGTGGGCTCTCCCAGGAGCAGTTCCCACCACCAGAAGAGCTGAGGAGGGGCTGCAGAGACATCAGCCAGGGGGTCACAGCCCATTGTGCCCCCAGCAAGAGAAACAGGACAGGCACATCACCCCAGCAGCAGCTCCTCCTGCCAGAATCAGTGCTGGAAAACCAAACCTGGCAAGTTCCTACTTTTAATTTAAAAAATGGGAAAGCAAGTTCAGGCCAGGGTGGTTTCAGCTGGGGGTCTGCAGGCCTGGGTGGCAGCAGGAGGGGCCACAGCAGGCAGAGCCTTGCACTTCGTTAGGATTCAGCCCTTGGATCTCTCCTCTCCCTCTGATGGCTGAGTGTGATTGACACTTACAAATTACCCAGCCAAAAGTGTCGAGTCTTTGACCCCTGAGTAACATCTTTGGCAAGCCTGAGATTTGCCAGCATTTTGTCATCTAATTACTGCAAATCCCTTGAAAATTCCCTGGCTGGTGAATTTTTAATGCGGGACAATTTCAATGTGATGCATGGCCCAGATGGGCACACACAGCTCATTCCCTCTCCCCCCTCTCTCCTCCTGCTCCCCTCCTTTCCTTGCTCCCCTTTGTCCCCCATCCCATTCCTGATCTCCCTGCTGCCCGTGCATCCCCGTCCATGGGAGTGCCTGGGATCTCAGCTCCTCCTGGAGCTCAGTGTCCCCCCCAGCCCAGCTCGTGTCCCCTCACTGTTTTGCTGAGGGAGCTGCTACATGGAATTGATTTTTTTTTTCTCCACTTTTCAGATCTCTGGTTGATGGATGGAGAAGGAGAAGCCTCCATGAGGAACCAGCCCACTTGTTGCCAGCAGAGTCCACTCTTGTGAACCCAAGGGCTGTGTGTCCAGGGCCTGGAATTCTCAGCCTTTGAAAAAGACTTTAAATTTCTTTTATGCTGGCAGCTCCTGAGCATCACCTTCAATCCAGGCAGGGAGTGCTTCCCTTCATCTCAGCCCAGCCTGAGGGAAGAGGAACCTGCAGCAAGGCACACATTTCCCTGCTGACCTGGGGACTCTGAGAGAACCTGCCCCTAATGTCTGAATTAAATCATTCCTGTACATTAAAAACCACATTCTGTACATTAAAAACCGTATTTTTAGTTTCCCAAACTGAGCCACGTCTGGGTTTTGTTTGGCTTTGTTTGGCTTTGTTTCTTCTCCACAGCCAGGAAGATTTTTGGGGCTGATGGAGAGATAAGAGCATTTTGGGAAGCAGGCCTGGCTTTGCCACGCTGGGCTTTGTGCCTGTGTCATTTCTGTCCCTGCTCCCAGGCAGTCGCCTCCCCTCCCTCCCTTCCCAGCTTTCAAAGGGAAAGAGGCTTTGCTTTTCAACCAGGGTACTGCTTTACATATGTAGGCAGCTGATAAAGTATTTTCACTTCGCCCCTTTCCCCTCTGGGAATCGCTGTCTTACGGCAAAACTGTTTTGTCTGACAAGGGCTGCAACAGATTACACGTGTTGGCTGCAAACACAGGGCCTTTTTTTGCCCCCCTCCCCCCACTTTTTTTTTTCTTTAAAAAAAATAAATCTCTATCTCTGCAGTGCCAGAGGAGCTGTGCCTTTTGCCTGGAGCCCCCAGGAGCAGCCCCGTGTTGGGATCTGCTGGTGGCACCAGCCCCCCTGTGAGGTGCCTCTGGCCAGATTGCTTTTCTCACTGAGGTTAGTTTGAGCCTGAATCCATGAAAATGCCACTGATTCCATCAGGCCTGAGCACTTCAGATGGGCTGGCTCAGGAGATTTTAGGACCATAAATGCTGCACCCACAGCATCCCTGGGGGACTCAGAGTGATGCCCCTGTGCTGCTGAGGGCCAGGCTCCCAGTGTCACACTGACAGCCACGGCAAAGAGCCACACTTGATCAATCCAGCAGCTCAGGGACATCCAGGACACCCCTTCCCAGCCCATGGGTTTTTCCCATCTCTAGCTGGATGCAAGGTGAAATAGGTTTACAATTTGCTTTTCAAATCAGGCATGGAAAACCTTAAAACCCTCAGGTGGCACCAGCAGAGGTGAGCAGAGCTGAGAAACTCCTGCCCAGGTTTGTCCCCTGGCTCTGTCTGCTGAGCCGCCCCTTCCAAAAATCACCCCTTGTCCTCCCAGCAGCCCTGGCACCTGGAGGGAGGGGCTGTGAGGAGCTGGGGTTAAGCACCAGGGATTCAGGGATGTTTCACTGCTCAGAAGCTGCACACCAGGGCTGAGACATGCCCAGATTTCAGAGGGAGAAAAATCCCACTGCAGTGCCTTGGAATGGGCACCCAAAAATGGGGGTGCCAGAGGGGGGCTTGGAGGAGAGGAGCCCTGGGAGGGGGGCAGCTGATCACAACTGCTTTAGAGGGGAAACACAAAAGGTTTGGTGCTGGGTTTGAAGGATTAGGACCTGGAGTCACCCCAGGGTGCCTGGGAGTGTCCAGCAGTGCCAGCAGCTCTCCCTGTGCCACCACTGATGGGCACCTGGCTGCTCCCAGATGTGGACCCCAGCTCTGAGCAGACTGGACATTCCTGGGCTGTCACCACGAGGATGCTCAGCCCCAGGGAGAAGCTCAAGCCCTGGATCCACCCAGCCTGAGGGGATTTCACTGACTTTCTGTGGGATCATTCCTCAGCGGCACAGCCTGGCTCTGGGCACCTTGTGCTGGGCGTTTCCACACCGAAGAATACCCAGAAGTTATGTGAGTCCTTATCTGTTCTTTTCCAAATTTTCCATTTTTCCCCCTGTTTTCACTTCTTCATGAAATCCCATCAAAGCAACAGGTCTGGGCTCAGGGAAGGCTTTGCTTGCCCTGAGTTGTTTGTGGAGATAATTAAGTGTGTGTTCTCAGCTGAAACCTGCCAAGGCAGCACTGAGCCAGCCCTGTGCCATCCGTGGGGGATGGACTGGGAGAACCACGGGTGGAAAACACACAGGGGGAAGCAGCTGGGAGTGACCCTCCCTGGGCTGCCTCTCGGTCTGTACTCATCACCCAGTCCTTCATTCAGCTCTGGGCACATCCTTTGTGCCCTTTTCCAGCTTCTCCATGCCACAGCAGAGCCAGGCATGGGCACTGCACCCTGCCCTGCCCACCTGGGTGCAGCTCTGCTCTATCCATAGTCCCTTCCCATCTTTTCCCAAGGATTCCTGCCCCTCAGGCTCCCACTCCTGTTCCTTGCAGAGCCAGGCCTGATGCTCCTCCTGGCAGCCAGGGGAACACAGGGGATCCATCAGCCCAGCCCACTCAAGGGATGTCACTGCTGCTCTGGACAGGGCCACCCACACTCCAAGAGCTCCCCAGGGTGTCCCCAAGGCTGGAAACACCCCAGTGCCCCTGGTGCTCCATGAACACCCTGCTCCTGTCATGCCTGGCTGAGGAAGAAGTAATTAGTGCCGCTTGCTCCAGCAGGCAATGCCCAAATGTCAGCAGAAAAAAAAAAGTTATTGAGACCTGGTTTGCTCCCAGAGTCTGTGTGTGTGTGTGGCAGGGAATTTTGGGGGCTGACTCCAGCCCCAAAGCACTGGAAAAATCCCTTCCCCTGGCTGTGCTGCCCATCTGCTGCCTGCCTCAGTTTCCCTTCCATCCCCTGTGTCAGGCACCCACCACATCCTCCGTGGGGGAAATCACAGGTGATGGGGGGCCAGGTGCTGCCCCAGGTTCCCAGGATCCCTGATTCCAGCAGCTGGGGTGGGCCAGGCTGGCTCAGCAGCCAGGGAAAACCTTCTGCTCCCATGTTGAGCTTCAAAGCACATCAGCTGCAGTGAGCTGCCCTTGCTTGGGTGCCCACCCAGGGGCTCCCACACTCCCAGAGCTGGGTGCCCGAGGCTGTGGGCAGGGTTTTGGGGCACAGGCAGGCAGGGGGTCCTGCAGCAGGACTGTGCTGCAGCCTGCTTCCCACCCCTGCACCGAGCAGGAGAGGGAGAGAGCGGGAGAAAGCGGGAGGGAAAGGACGTGTCAAATCAATCATATTTAAACAAAAGCCTCTTCGGCCCAAGGGCCCTTTTAAAAGCTGCTTATTTAATTAAAAGTCCCATTTTCCATATTTATGGCCCTTATTCAGTTAAATATTAACCGCCTGGGCCAGGGCTGGTTTATTCTTTGGGAAGAGGCAGAGTTGGGAGGTTCATTAGGGGTTTATCAGGCAGATGGATGGATGGAGGGATGTGGGACAGCTCATGTGGGCTCCTGACAGTGCCTGGGGACTGGGGGGATGACACCAGCACTGCCCTGTCACCTTCCAGCAGGACACAGCGTTAAAAACAGGGGAATTGGAGCTGTTGGGATGGTGTGGGAGATGAGCAGGGACACCTCCTGCAGGAAACCACCCTGGAGCACACCACCAGGCACAGTTTATGCGCCCAGCTCCCCTAAGCTGTGGCAGAATAATCATAAAAGCACCTCCGTTTTCCCCTGGGGTCCCTGGTTCCTGGCCAAACCCTTGCTAGGACTGTTTTCCCCTGGGATATTGCTCCCAGCAGTGCGTGAGGAGCATGGCTGTGCCAGACCTGTCTCTGCTGGGTTTTGACATCTCAGGGCTGGGCAAGACCTCACTGAAGGTTCATCTGTGGTGTCACCGCTCCAGGTGGCCTTTGGGACCTGGGAACAAGGATCTCTGGGGGGTCCTTGGAGTCATGGAGGGGGCCAGAGCAGCTCAGCTGGCTGCAGTGAGTGGGGGTGGCTCCAAAAGATGGGGAAATGAGGAGAAGCTGCAGTATATGGAGGTTGGAAGGGACCTTCAAAACCAGGGATTTCCACTCCCTGCCATGGGCAGGGACACCTTCCCCTAGAAGGGAGGAAGGGAAAACCACAGAGCAGAGGAGCAGCTGTGCTTCAGAGGTGTCCATGGGATCAATCCCTCACCTGGCTGGGCCCTGGGGTTCTCCCTGCCACGGGGCAGGAGGAGCTGCAGTGTCTCCTGGGGCTGGATCCTGCTCTGGATGTGCTGGGAGATGCCCTGTGAAAGCTGCAGGAGAGTGCAGCTCAGCCAGACACACCAAAATCTTGCTCTGAGCTGTAGCCACCCTTCTCCCCTTCAATTTTTGGGAGGCAGCAAGCAGCCCCCTGCATGGCAGGGAACACAGGGGGGATGATGAGAGCATCACCTCCATCCCAGCACAAAGCCAGCCCTCCTTTCCCTTCCCTTCCATCCTAAAGAATGGGACACAGAGCCTGCCGAGGGAGGGTGGTGCAGGCAGGGCAGGGGATGAAACGGAGCCGGTGATTTCCTCCGGGGAGCGGGGCAGGGACGGCGGTGGGGGTTGGCTGCCGGCAAGGGGGGTGCTGGCAGGGGAGGGAGAGACACCGGGTTATCAGAGAAGTGTGAAGACAATAATGCAATCTGACATTTCTGAAATGAGACCCCCCGGTTGCCCTGGCAACGGCTCACGTGGGACCAGCTCCCGGGAGACGGCTCCGAGATGTGCTATAAATGATGTTTGATTAGAATTTAAATCATTTAGGCGGAGAGAAGATAGGCCTTTTGTCAGCACAGGGACCCGCGGGGGTCACCCTGGGATG
>VRYO01002581.1:2740072-2755826 GCA_009812075.1 Sialia sialis
TGACGTCACCTCCATTTTCCATACTGTAGTCATCTCCATCTCTCCACAGTGTGGTCACCTCCATTTCGCTGTGGTGGGGTGACCCCCATTTCTCCATGGTGTGGTGATCTCCAGTTCTCCATGGTGATGTCACCTCCATCTCTCCATGATGTGGCCACCTCCATTTCTCCATCTCTCCATGGTGTGGTCACCTCCATCCCTCCATCATGAGGTCACCCCCATCTCTCCATGGTGTGATGACCCCAGTTCTCCATGGTGATGTCATCTCCATCTCTCCACGGCCTCCTCTGAGCTGGAATGGTCAGGACAGAGCCTGGACATATCACCCAGCACAGCACCACCCTCTGTGCCAAGGATCATGTTCAAGAATCATCCCACCCAACTTTCTGATCTCTTTAGTGAGCTACCAAATCCAGACCCGAGCCCTGCTTTAAACCCCACCCATGATGTGCAGAGGAAAGGCCTTGACCCAAACCCCATCATTTTCCAGGGTGATTTCCCACCTGCCCTCCCTGTCCTCCTGGGCCTTGCCATTGCCCAGGTGCTGTTCTTCCTCCCCCTGGCTGCTGTCCCCTCTGTCACCCAGCTCAGCCCCACCTTGCTCGTGGTTCTGGTGCCTGTGCCCACACACTGCCCCTCCTCATCCTACCCTGCATCCCATCCTCCCCCCACGACCTCCCTCCCTCCCCGTCCCCCTCTGCGCCTGTTTTCCCATTTATCTCCTTTGCCTGGTGAATATACATAAATATGAGCAACTGTGTCTGCCAGTGACCTTACCTGCCCTGACTAAATTCATGTAGTGTCTGTGAAGATAATTCGAAAGCCATAAGAAGATAATAAAAAAGGAAAGATAAAAAAAAAAAAGAAAAAAAGGAAAAAAAAAAAGGGCAAGCATTGTGGTTTGTATTCTCTTATCTAACCTTCTGCAGGCCCCGGGTGGGAGTGCAGTCCCTCGCTATTTAAAGGGATGCTGCAGTTGGGAACTGCAAGAGGCAGCTGCTCACAGGCAGAGGGATGGCACAGCCACAGGTGCCACCAGAGACAGGGCTGGTCAGCTCCTTGTCCCCTCTGCAGTGCTCATGCTGTCCTTATAGGTGGGGAGGGGAAATCCTACTGCCAGCAAAATCCCCCCTAGAAATATCAGCCTGGCCTGATCCCTCCCCAAATCTACAGGGACATCCCGGCAGGGAAACCCACGGAGGCAGCAAATAGATGTGGGACCCCAGCACGAGCAGCTGTTGCAAAGGCTGAGCTTGGAAAGAGAAGAACACATCTCTGGGTGTGATTTTTATGGGTTTTTTCATCTAAAAATCCCGCTGCAGCAGAAGGCAGGAGAGGGCATTGATTGCAGGGACGGCGGGAATTATCGCAGGCGTCATCGCAGCCATGTCACCTCGGAGCAGAAGGGCTTGTCAGATAGACGGGAGCCAAAATGATCCAGGGGAACAAAACAAGGCAACGAGACCCTGAGGAGATAAAGCAGCAGGCTGGGCAGAGAATTGCTGAGATTTGCCCAGCTCCAGGGAACGCTGCAATCTCTGCAATCGTTTCCCATGGAATGCAAGCTCTGCTATCCAAGCCCACGTGCTGGGGCCTGGCTCTGCCCATCCTGCCCTGGCCTTGAAGGCACGAGGCTCACACCAAAACCAGCCCAAGCAGCCCCCAAATCCCTCAGAGCTCTGCCCAAAACCACTTTGGGGTTTTTTCCTCCCTTAACTTTGTCTTTGCACTGCTGGGATCTAACCATGATAAGCCAAACCTGCACAGAGCTGGGAATAAAAAGCTTTGGAAGAAACAATAAAAAACCTCTATATGCCAATAAAATTTGTGGTTAATGGGGTCACCACAGCTCTGGGTCTTGGTCTAGCAGGTCTCAGCCCTCAGGAGCAGAGGGTTGCTTTCAGGGAGCCAGGTGCTCATCCCTCATGGCTCAGGCTGCGATGCTGAAGCACCCAGAGTCCTTGGGTGAAGACCCTTGGCATGAGCCTGCTGCTGCAAACCCCAAATCCCGCAGGAAGAGGAGGTGGGGGCACACCAAGCTCACCCCTGGCAGCCAGGGCAGCAGGTAGGAGCCGATGGAGAAGGGACAGGGACAGGCTGGGATGAGGGACACCCAGCCGAGGGACACCGGCACGTCCCCCTCCCCGCGCCCACCCCGGACATGGCGGGGCTTTTCTGCTGCCTTTGTTCCGCAGCTCCGGAGTGGTGTCGCCACAAAGGCCGAGGTGAAAGGGGTTAATTCAGGGGACAGAGGTAGGATGTGAAGATGCAGAGCAGGACAATGGGCCGCCTTCCTCTTTTGTCAGCGCGGCCATTGTGCCGCGTGTGAAAAATGAAATCTGTTTCATTTTCCTCCCAGATGCGATCGGGCGCCTCTATTTAGAAGCCATCAAAAAAAGCAATCCAAGTGCTCCCGGGGGTAGGGGGAGACCCGGGGGGGTTCAGGCCTGCCAGACACGGGTGTACCCCACAACTGCCTTCATTTATTTATTTATTTGGCGTTTAACACTAATTTGGATTTAACCCGCTCCCTGCCTCGGGTGCTCAAGTGGCTGGAAGAATACTGGAAGTGAGGTCTGGGAAAGCACCAGGGGCTGGCAGGAGCAGGGCAGGGAGGCTGAGATGGAGAGAGCCCAGCTCTCCATGCCCATCACCTCGTCTCCTGCTACTCCCCTCAGTCTCCCTCTCTTTTTGCAGCTCTGGAGCAGCTGATAATCAATAATTCCCCTTCATCCTCGCAGAAGCAGATGAAAGTGGAAGGAAACCCAGTCCCACCGCTCTCTCCCCCCTCCTATCTCTCCCCAAACCAATCCCTGGGTTTGCTACCAACGTGAGAAATTTTCACTTCCAGAGAAGGTGTGAAACTTGGCAGTTTTGTTCCCTCCAAAGGGAATTACAGCCCTTGCAGAATGCAAACAAACAAACAAATGCAAATTAACCAGGAAAAGCATGGGGGTTTTTTCAGTACACGTTTTAACATTTGCCTCAAATTAACAAATCCAGCTGGAAACTCTCAAGTTTTATTTTTTCCCATCCAAATCCACAGCTGGTTGTCCCTTGAGATGTTAGTGTGGGTGACAGTGCAGCAGGGGGGAAATTTGGCTGGTGAGCAGAGCAATCCCTGAACCCCAATCTGCTCCAAAAAACACACCCCAAAAAAAAAACCCATAAGGGAAGGTGGGTAGAGCATGGGATGCTGGAAAGGGGAGTTGGGGTCAGCATCCTCCTGCTGTTTGGAGCTCCCTCCTGCTCAGAGCAGCCCTCGGAGAGCAAACAAACCCATTCCAGCCATGCCAGGGGCACTACCAGCTCTCTCCTGTGTCCCTCAGACTCTTCAGCCCCTTTGGTGTGGCCAGGACCGTGTTGTCATCTCTTCTGCACAGCCACCCTGGCCAGCCACATCCCTGGGGCGCTCTGGGATCTTCCCCAGCCACTGGGTGACGAGGGACACTGGCTTGGCAGCTCTGTGAGGGGCAGCTTTGTTGGCCAGGACACTTCCAAAGTCCCTCCAGGTCCGTAGTCACCACATCAGTGTGTGATGGGTAGGGAGGGGGGCTCAGTGGGGGTGACAGACATGCCCAGGGATCCTGGGGAGTCTGTCCAGGGATGCTGGAGCAGAGGACAGGATTTATCTGCTGCTGGGGCCTCTCAGCAGCTTCATTCCTAGTCAGGGGACACGTGTCCTGCTCCTCATGCCGTCCCCAAACCCCAGCCACCCATGGACACACTGCACTCACCACAGGCAGAGCTTGGAGTGGAGAGGGACAAGAGGACATGACACAGACCAAACTTTTCCCAAGCTCCTTCTCCAGCGACAGCAGGTGGGACTGGAGGGAGGGAGCACAGGTCAGGACCATCCTCCTCCTCTCCTCCTCCTGGCTCTTTGTGCCAGAGCCGGGCAGATGGGTGTCCCTGCCAGCTCGGTGGCCACAGCCCCCTCCAAGCCCGGCTTCATCTGCCAGCCAATAACCCCATGCTCCCCTCCACCTCCGCATTGTGTCCCCACACGTGTCGCAGCCTTCTGGCAGCCCCGGGCGGGCTCCATCCCCTCGGCATCCCAGGAGAGGCGGCGGGTGGGACCCCACGGCCAGGGGAAGGCAGGATGGCAACTTGGCAGAGAGAGCGTGGGTGTCAGATCACATAAATCAAGCTCCAGAGCCTTCCTATTTAACACACTCTTCCCCTTCGAGTTGTCAGTGAAACCGTTAATTAATTAGCTAATCCCGCAATGAAGTGGATTCTAAATGGATCTCCCCTCCCTTCCCCCCATTTAGGTAATTACTGCTGAGGGAGCTTTTGTCAGAGTAATTTTCCAGCAGGGACAGCCCCGGCTGGCGGAGGGAGATGAATTTAAAGAGGGGGGGAAATAAAAATGCAGAAGTGGGGATAAAGGAGGGCTCCTCCTGCAGGGCAGAGCAGCAGGGCCAGGACACCTCTGCCCTCTGTCCTGGCCTCTCCTGGCCAAGGTGGCCAGCACAGGACATGTCCAGCACTCATGTGTGGGAGACAGTGGGAAAAGGTCATCCCAAGCTGCTCCAAGCTGCTCCTGCATGGTGCCACAGCACCAGCCCAGCTTCTCTCTGCTCACACACAGGCTCCATCTTCTCCCTGCCTCCCCCAGGACACGTCCAGGCTCTGGACAACATCAGAGTGCTCCATCCAAGGCCACTGAAAGGGACTTGATCTGGTGGGAGAGGTCCCTGCTCGTGGCAGGAGGGGTGGAACAAGATGATCCCTAAGGTCCCTTCCAGCTCAAACCTTTCCATGACTCCCTGATCCCTGCAAGAGGGTGGCAAAGTCCTGGCAGATTTCCCACACCAGGTCACACCTGGCTGTCCCCTCCTCACCCAGCACCTCCCAGCCACTCCTTGGGAAGAGCTCCCCACAAGAACCTGGGAAGGAGGAAAAACCGCAAACCTCCAAGGGTTTGTTTCTTTTCCAAGCCAAGCAAGTGGGGATGGAGTTTCTATGGCCAAGCAGAGGAATCAGCCATGAGGCCCTCAGCCCAGCACCTGTTGGGGCATTTATTTCAGAGTCAAGGCCCCAAGATAGCACTGGCACATCAGGAGCAGCACTTCTCCCTCATATCTCGTTCCTTCCATGCCCCTGCACAGCTCTGAGTCCTTTTTTGTTCCTCGCTATGTCAAGCAAAGTTTCTGAGTGAAGATTTTTCAAAGGCACGCCGGGTTTTAGATCCTCGGCTCCGCATGCCCAAGTTTGCTGTGTCCAGCAGAGATAGGGCAGGAGCGGTGCCAGCTGCCTGCTGCAGCCGAGCTCCTTTGAACTGCCGGGCTGTGCTCTGAGCCACACTCCAAATCAAAGGAAACTGCTGGAAAATCACAGCTCGCCTCTCATCTGGCCACAGAGAAATCTCTGCGTGCTGACAAATCCCAGTGCAGCCACAGAGCTGCAAATCCTCCCTCCCCCAGCCCACTCAGATCCTCCAGGCACCAGGGGTGCCAGAGATAGGAGTCTTGGGGAGTTCTCCCTCATCCTAAAAATCTCCCTGGAGTATTCTGTGTGCTGAGCTGAGGAAAAAGGGCCAGAGCTTCCAAGGAGAGTTTGCTCCTCACTACAGGAAAATGTCGTCACTGAAGGGAGGTTGCTCTAATTTAACAGGTGCCTGCAGCCTGTCTGCAGGGCAAACATTCCCATCTCTTCAAGAGGTTCCCTGAGCAGCCAGCCTGCACCTGGCAGAGAGAGTCACAATTTCCAGCCTTTCCCACAGACTAATTTCCCCTGGGACACACAGCAGCCACGTCTCCTTTTGGAACCTCGTTGTATCCTACCAGGCTCCCAGAAAAACCTAACTGCTACCCAAAATGACCTGAGAGAAGCATAGGTGGTGAAGGCAGAACTCCTCTTTCTGACCCTGGGGGTGCAGCCAATGGGGTGGTGCAGCTAAAAGTGTTCTTATACCCTGTTTTCCAAAGGTTCTCCCCAAATACAGCTGGAGGGAAACAGGGATGCAGCTCTGCAGTTTGTCATGGCTTAGTTCTGCTGGTGGTGCAGGATTTCCCACTCCCTTCCTTTCATACAGTCTCTTCCAGGTGCCTGGGCTGCTCTTGATTGTTTCTCCTCCTGAGGAGTAGATTAAACCTCAGCATATCACTCTAGAAAACAAAAATAAAATTTAATATAATGTCCTGGAGAAATGCTGGAGGTAGCTTGGGAACAGGACCTGCTCTGGGTGTTCTGGACCAGTAGTGGTGAGGACCCCAGAGACGCCTGAGAGGGGATCATGAGGCTCTGCTAAGAGCATGGAAGATCTTTTATAAGTTGTCACGGAAAATTTGGTGTTTCTGGAGTTAAGGCCAGGACATCTGAGAGGCTGAGCAGAACACAGTGGGGTGCTGGCTCAGATTCAGGCTGTAAAACCAAAAACTTAAACAAGGCAAGCGCTTAACACTGCACTCAAGGGATGCTGTCCTGGACAGGGGCGCTGCTGATTCCTGATGGGAAACCAAGCCCAAAACCTCACGTAAAACCCTGCAGCTTGGCCAGAAGTGCCCTGTGGTGATGCCTTGGGTTTCCTTGGGTTTTATATTTTTCAGATTCTCTGCTGCTTGGTGTGTGGTTCTGAAAGTTCATGTTGGGTGTTGGTGAGATCTCTTCACAGGATAGCTGGACAGAGCAATCCCTTCCTAGGCAGAGAATCAAGGACACCCAGTGCCCAAAAATCAAACAATGGTGAAGGGAACGGGGCAAGCCAGGGGCTGAGACTCATGGCCTGGGGCTGTGGTTGGACAACTGACCCCAATGTGTGGATGAACCAAAACTTATAAAAGTGTAAAGACTCATGACCAGGATCCATCTGGGATTTGATTTGGGTGCAGCCCCAGCCAGACTCTTGCCCTGCCCAAGGTGAATTCTTTCAATAAATAACTATTTTGTCCCTTTTGCTCTCTCTAGATTCCGTTCCAGGTCAGCCTTTCCAGGCATCAATTCTGGCACCCCAATAAGGGACCTCAAGGCATCAGTGAGTGGAAGGGTTGCACCCACAGGACAGCAGTGGCAGAGTGAAAAGCAGCCCAGCCCAGCCCAGCCCGGTTGCTCTGCACCTTTCAGCCCCAATGTCAGAGGCTGTGCCTGGCTCTAATCTGCATCTCCCCTCTCGCTCCTGACACAACCGAGGGCGCCCAGCTGGAAAATTAAGACCCAGGGCTGAAGCCGGAGGGGCATCAGGAGCCGGCAGAGAGGCAGAGCAGCCGGGAGCTGCGAGTGGCATCGCTGCCGTGCCACCGCGGGCTGTGTCACCGGGGGCTGTCCCTCGGTCCCGCTGTCCCTCCTGTCCCCGTGTCCCCGGTAAATCAGCGCTGGCGCTGCGGACGCTGCTGCCCCTGCCCCCGGGCAGCTGTCGCGGGCAGAGGTCCAAGGTCAGCTAAGTGTTTAATGGGCCTCCTGCGAGGACCTGCGATGAAAGGCGGGCTGCAGAGGAGGCGAGAAGGGAGCATATGTCACCGCCTGGCTGCGGGGCTGGTTTCAGTGACACACGGATGCTTCCCGTGGCTTTCCCAGAGCCGTGTCCCTTTGCAGCAGTGCGGCAGGGACTGCTGTGGCCTTTAGCACGCTGTGACTCGAGTGTGGGTGACAGACCCCTGTGTGCCCAGGGCACCAGGTACTGGCAGCACAAAGGAACTGCTGCTCTCCAAACAGCTTGATCACATAGCCAGCAAAGCCAGACCCAACCAGACTTGGTCCTGCCTCTGACTGGGGTCTCCCTGTGCTAATTTAGAGCCAGGGCTGAGCAGAAGAAGGTCTGTGCACATTTAGAGCACTGTGATCAGGAGAAACACAGCAAAAACAAAAAACACAGTGCCATGGCCATCGTGGTCCTTCCCACCCCTTGTCACAGCTGGAGCCAGGCTGCCCTGACACCTCACCACGGTGCTGTGGCACTGGGAAAACACTTTCCAAGCCACAACAGCAGTTAACGACCAGCTGTTTCATGGGGGGATCTCAGTGATCTTAACCAACCTTAAAGATTCTCTGGTTTCAGCAGAATAGCCTCACTGCCATCCCAAAATGAAAAGGGTGTTACACTCTGACTCAAACTCAGTATTTTGGAGCTGCTGAAGCATTTTGGCCTCAGAGTGTCCCCTGTTAAATATATTGGATTTCATTACCATCATCTCTTCATTACCATAACCGTTATACTCTGTAGTGGCTCCACACAGCTACTGGTGACTCTTCTGTACAAACAATGTCTGGATGAATTTGGTGATTTCAGGTTGGTTTCCTGTGCCTGGCAGTTTGATAATTTCAAACAGCCACTCCTTCACCAGTCAAGTAAGAAAACCTTTTCCCAGTGCTGCAGCCAAAGGCTCAGGGTCGTGTCCTTACCAGGCTACTGGTTACAAAGAACCATCTAAATCCAAAAAAGGTTTCTCAGCCCAGTCAGAGCTGAAGTCCCAGCCACTCCTTTGAAAACCTCTTGCCTTTCTCCAAAGGGAGAGCCATCTCTGCTTGTGTCTCACAGCAGCTTTCCCTCCTCCAGCCCTTCATACCCTGGCTCATGACCAAACCCCAGCAATCAGGGCTGTGCTCGCCCTCATCAGCTGCCTGGGCATGGGTGACAGCCCAGAAAACTCTGTCCAGATTTGTGTTTTCCCAGGTTTCTGAGGGCTGGCAGCAGAGGAAAGCCTGGCTGCAGGAGAGGCTGCTCCATCACCTGCCCACCGTGTGGCCTCAGCCTGATTTCACACAGCTCCCAGATTTGGGGGGTGGAAAGGAAGAACAGGGGTGTGGGGCAGAGCAGGGCTGGTGCTGAGCTGCACCTCAGGGTGAAGCAGCAGGGAGAGGAGGCCTTTGGGGACATGGGATGTGAGGTTTGCTTTGCAGACTGAATCAAACGTTGGGAAGCTGGTGAATTAGCTCTGTTTGCTGAGCAAACGCTGCCAGGGAGGGATAGGCAGAGCAAGAGTGTTTAAGCACACAGTCCTTTATTTGCTAGCAAACATCTCCAGCTCCTCCTCTCCCTCCCCTGCTCCTCTGCACGCCTTCCCCAGCTTGTGCTCCAAAGAGCCTGGATGATGCCTTCCAAGAGGAGGAGGGGGGAGATCCCCTGGGAGAAGCATTTTCTTTCACCAAGGCACCTGCACCAGAGCAGCCAAGAGGAGAGGTGGTGGCTGGCAGTCAGAATGTGCTGTCCAAAATAAAATAAAACGAATTATTAAATACATTTGTGTTCAGCATGACTGTGTTTTCCCCCTCAAATAAGGGTTGAGCTCTGCATGGAGACACTGAGGGTGCTGCAGGACACCAGGTGAAGCTGTGTGGAGGACTTAGGTGAAGCTGGCACTGCTAGAGGCTTGGGGCTCAGCTGCAGAGCAGAATTGCTCCTGGACACTCAGGATTGGATGGGGTTTGGGTTCTGATGCTGACCTCAAATCCCAGCTGCAGTTCCATTGATATGGAAGAAATAACTGAGCCTGTTCTGGAGCTGCTGTGGGAATATGGCCTTGTCCCTTGGCTAGAAGCAGCTGTGCCAAACTGTGCCAGGCCCTCTGTTGTGCTGGGCCCACGTCCAAGTACAAGATGAGAAATGTCATCTCTCTGTCACTGGGACTGGCAGGTGAGGGTGGAGCTGCAAAAGAAGAACCTGGAGGAAGAGGTGAAGGCACCAGAGAGGTGAATTCCACCTCACAGCTAGGGGTTGATCAGCGTTCAACTCATAGGGAGCTGCCAGAAGTGCTTTCTGTTGAAATGTTATCATCTCATCTGCACCCTGAGTGTGATCTGCACCCATCCCGTGCGGGCTCACCATCGTGTGCTCACAGCTGAGCCTGCCCCTGATGGGCAGAGCAGCAGCACTGGGGGCTCCAGTGTCCCTCAGCACAGCCCTGCCTGGCTCAGCCTTCTGACGGGTTTTCCTCAGGGAAGAGCAGAAAAGATGGAACCTATGCTGTCCATCCCTTCCTGGCTCCTAAGCAAGCCCGGACTCATCTCTGGGAATTCTGGCTGGAAAACTGGGCTGCCCTCCACCCTGAAATTCCTCCCACTTACCTGTTGATGTCCCCCATCCCTCTGCTCCTGGATGCTCCCAAACCTCCTCCCACATTCCTCAGGCCTCCCCAGCCCTGCTCCAGCCTCTGGCCAATGAACCCGTGGCACAAATCATCCTCCAGCTCCTGCAAAAATGCTGGGGTCGGGTGCCACCTCCATTCATAAAACATCCCCCCCCACCAGCAACTGCTGGATTGGCTTTTATGGAACAATCTTAATGTTCATTCACCCTTTGAAGGCCAGGTGCTTGGACAGCAGCTGTGCTCCACACGCTGCTGCCTGAATTACTCCTGGCTGGCAACGTGCGAATCATTCATTATTAAACTGCTCATGTGCTCGGCCTGAGGCTTAATCCAATGCCACCACCGTGGCTGCAGGAGGAATCCAGCCATCTGGAAAAGCAGGAGCACCCTTTGTGCCTGCCTCTGGCAGCGCTGGCACTGCCCTTCCTGCTGGGGGTGGTGGCAGCTTGGTGCCTCCAAGGGAAAGCTGCACCCTGGCACCACCCGTGGCAGCCCAGAGGAGGGGGATTAGAAATAAAAATACACCCAATGAGGCTTCCTCGAGGGGCAGATTGCTGGTGGTGACAAATCTTCCCTGCAAAAGTGGAGCGGTGCTGGTTTGCACCACCCCACAGCTCAGTCCAGTGCTGGGAGCTTCGTCTGGGATTAGTGGGAGAAATTGTTGGGGAGGGGAAGAGTCTCATTACCCTGTCCTGGCTAATGCCTTGCTTTTCTCTGGGGCACGTTGTTGTTGGGAGCTGGATCTAATTAGTCCTTGCAGGAAATGCCTCAGCTTCTCTGTTCCCTCAGAGGGGAAGGGGGAGTTAATCCAGGCTGACGTGGGAACAAACCCTCTTGTGAAAGCAGGTCCTGATCCCATAATTTGCTCTGCAAAGGAGCACGTGCCCAGGCACACCAAACCATCCCACAAGACTTGGACAGTGCACCTGAGCTCTCCCAGCAAAAAAAACCAGCGGGCAGTGCCCCAGGCAGCCACACTGAGAAGGCAAAAGGAGCAGGAGAAGGAATGTCCCTGCGCCTCATCACTGCTCCTGGCAGGGGAAGGGACAACAGCAACCTTCTGACCCCCAGGCAAAGGGGAGCTCCAAGCACCATCCCACACAAATCCCAGGGCATGAACCAGACCCAGGCTCTGCAGGGGCAGAAGAAGCTGCTTGCAATAGGTGCAAGGTCCAGAACCAGAGACAGGCAGACCTACAACACACTCCAGGGAGGAAACAAAGGCACAGGGACATCCTGAGGGGAGCTCCTGGGCCCACTGAGGCTCACCCAGAGCAAGGAAGGGCAGGCAGTGCTCTTGGGGCCTGACAAGGCTCATCTCTGCATCCCCATCAGCTATCAGCTCTACAAAGACCCCCACCATGAGATGTTTTAATTTATATGTCTGGCTTTGTCCCCTTTTCTTTCCCTGCAGGACACACATTGAGGGGCTTGGTCCTTCAGTGCAGAGGAGCTCAGCACTGTCATGCAGCCCCTGGGGCTCTGCAGCTGCCTCTGGTGTCTGCTGTGGTGACATCCCTGTTCACAGGACCCCAGCCTCACACACCATGACCATCACTCCAGGTCTCTCTGCCCAAGTCTATGTGTCTCTCTCTGTGTTTATTAGTAGGCTGGAACTAATTAGCTAAAAACCCTGACTCCTCTCCATGCTGGAGCTGTGTGTCCAGGCTGAGCTGTTCAGCTGGGCTGTGACAACAGGCACTGGTGTGCTGTAACTCACAGCTGCTGAGCATGGCCTCTTCAGCTCACAATGTCCAGGTGGTGGGCAGTGCTCACACAGCCCGAGGAGCTCCTCCCTGCCAGGATGGCTGTGATTCAGTGCTGTGTGTTCAGCATCACAGGCAAGCCCAAGGCTCTGATTTACTCCGAGGTCAAGAGGTGGGATGGGAGAAGAGGAAGGAATTTATCACCTCCTGCTGCAGGACCAGCACTGGGAAATCTCTGCCTGAGCTCCATCATCTGCAGTACACAGCTGGACATAAAGGCACATCTCCCTCTCTCTGCTGCAGCAATGACCTCCAGGACCAGGGCACAGCAGACACGGTTTTGGTGGCCTGTCTAACACCTTTACACATCACTGAATCACGGAATCATGCAATGGTTTGGGTTGGAGCAGATCCTAAAGCTCATCCAGTTCCAATCTCCGACCATGGACAGGGAAACCTCCCTCTAGGTCAGGCTGCTCAGAGCCCCACCCAGCCTGGCCTTGTCAGTCTGCTCTTCTTCCTCTCCCTGTGCCTTCTCCAGGCTTTCCTGATGCCTCCATCACTCCCAGCCTCCCAGGCAGAGCTGCAGGAAGGGAGCAGTGACTGGAAGGTGAGCAGGGACATCACAGCTCAGAGAATTGCTCCACAAACACCAGGTTTGGTCCAAATGTTTTTACTGCTGGCTGGCTGTTGCAGATGTGCCGCCAGTTCAGAGCATTGGTTTTCACCAGGCTCAAGTACAATTCAGAGAGAAACCAGCTGGGAGTGGGTGGTGCATCCAGTGTCCCTGGAAAGCAGTGCAGGAACTCCTCCCCACTGCTGGATGTGTCAATCCCTTCCCCTGTTCCAGGCTTTCTGGCTCCAGAAGAGCCAAGCTGGCAGCAGGAGCATCCACAATCCCTGAGCAGAGCCGTGTGCCAGGACTGGGACTGCTCCTTCTGCAGGGAGCTCAGCATGGAACTTCTCTTGTCAGCTACTGAAGGCTGATAAGCAGTGAACTCCACCAGTTGTGAGATCTTGGAGATCAGCCCTGAGGCTTCCTGTGGACAAACCCCTGTGGGGTGAAAGGGTGGATGCAGATTGAACGTTTGCTGGTCTTGTCTCCGGCCATGAAGCTGAACAGCTGCCTGAGCTCCTGGGACTAAACCTTGGGCAGATGAGCCCAGAGAGTGGTGATGAGAGCCTGGGCACCTTCCCTGAGCTTTGCAGAGGGAAGAAGATGCTCCTTCCCCTGCAGGAAAGTCTCTCCTGGCTAACTGTGGCAGAACCAGCCTCTTCCTCAGTGTCCAGGGGCTGGAGGGGCTCTGCTCTGCAGGCCTGGTGGGTACACCCAGCCCAGGTCTGTGTGGACTCTCCAGCCCATCCTTGTGTGCCTGGGACCCTTTCCAGCTCCAGCTGCCCTTGGACAGCCTGGGATGTGAGATCCTGGATCCTCCAAGGCTGGCTGGCTCCTCAGCCCTTTCCTCCTGAAGGACTTTGCCATATGCCCTGGAGCTGAACAGACAGTGAATAAAGCTTATGGGATCAAAACCCAAATGAAACCAGCCAGGGAGAGCCCCCAAGGTGGCTCAGTGTGTCCAGCTGCACATGTGCGCACACACACACACACTGCTCCCCATCTCCTCTCCTTCCTCCTGCTCCTTCTCCCTCTTTCATCCCTCTGAAAGGAAACCTGATGGTTTCTGGGCTTTGTTGGTGGTTAGGAGGACACTGGATAAAGAGTCTGAGAAAGTGAAAGAGGGTGCACGGGGCTGCAGGAGGAGAAGGAGGGCAGAGCAGGAGAAGGAGGGATTCTCGGTATCTACAAGGGAATTAAGGCGCTTTTACCAGAGTGAAGAAATCAGCTAAAGAATGGCAGGCGAACAAAAGCAGCAAGGCTATGGACAAGTCGCTCTGAATAGATCCAGATCCCCTTAAGTTTGTAACACCCCCTACACACTTCTTTTTTCCCCTTCCCCCCCTTAAGCCTTTGCTCCTCACTCCTTCCAAGAACAAATGCAGAGCAAGGGGAAAGAAAAAAAGCCAAAAAAAAAAAAAACCTCACCAGCACAAGGGAGGGGAGGAATGGAAGAAAGCTAAAAAAAAAAAAAATCAAATAAAATAAAAGGTAATCCTCAGCCACTTTGCCCCTCTGGGGGCTGCTCTGGGCCAGATTAAAGGTCCGGTGTGAAACCATTCTGCTATTCAGATGCGATAAGCAGGATTTACAAGCAAAGAGAAAGAGAGAAAAGAATGGGCGAGAGGAGAAAAGGAGAATTATTTGTGTCTCTTAATACTTGTTAAGCACTTCTCTTTTGCTAGACCAGACAAGACACAGCTACGCTCAAAGTCCTGCACAATCCTGCCCGCTTGTCCAACACCCCCCTCTCCCTCCCTGCCTGCCCTCCACTTTCTTTGCTCTCCCCCTACCCCCCTCCGAAGCGAGCAGGCAACACTTTGTTGCTACTGAGCTGAAATTGGTCTGCTCTCGGAGCGGCGCACAAAGAGAATGGCAATTAACCTTGCTGTTCCCTGGTGACAGCGATCTAATCAGGGCTGCGCCCAGGCACTGCCAGGGCTCGGCGGCAGCGCCTCGCTGGGGCGGGAGGGCTCGGGGCGGGCTGGGTGCTGCCAGCTTGGTTTTGGGCTGGGAGAAAAGGATCCAGCTCCTTTTTGGGGTGGAGAGCGCTGCCATCTCAGGTTTGGGCTGCCAGAGAAGGATGCAGCGCTTGGTGGCTGCTGTGGGTGTGACTCGGGACCAGCAGCCTCCCGAGCAACAAGGCACCTGTTGGTGCTCCAAAGGATGCAGCGATTCTCCCACAAAAAGTTCCGACACAACTGGGGTTGTTCAGCCTGGAGAAGGCAAGGAGACCTCGGTGCTCCTCCAAGGGAGCTGGGAACAAACTTCTTGTCAGGGCCTGCAGCACGAGGGGTCATGGTTTCAAACTAAAAGGCAGAATGGTTTTATGCTGAGGGTGGTGAAGAGCTCGAGTGGTGGTAGATGCTCCATCCCTGGAAACGCTCAAGTCACCTTAGATGGGGCTCTCAGCAGCCTGATGTTGGTCTAGGTGGCCTTCAGGGGACACTTCCAACCCAAAACACTGTGATTACATGAAATTGTGGCCCAGTGCAGAGCTGGCCCGGGTTGCCCTGATTGCTGGTGGCCCGCTGGAGGCAGAGGACACAAAGGCACTGCAGGAGTGACCTGGTGGCACCCCCAGGTACAGCAGGAGCTATGGAGCTGGATGGTCCAAGCAGTCCTTAGGTCCTAACCCGGCGTATTTGGCCTCTCCCCAGCACTGCTGCTCATGAAAGGTGAATCAATCCTCGCTGCTTCTTCACCTCCCTGCTTTCTCACGTTCCTGGGCACTGGATGAGGGGAGAACGATCCCTGTGGGAGGAAGGAGGGAAAGGCCAGCCCAGCCTCCCACCAGCAGCATTCCTCTCTGGATGAGGAAGGCACTTGTGGTGCTTCACAGCAAGAACTACATGCTGAGACCTGCAAACAAAATCCTTGGGTTTAAAACTTCTATAAAAGCTTTTTCCTTTCTTTTCCTTCTTTTTTTTTTTTTTTTTTTTTTTTTTTTTTTCCCCTGAGTGGAAGATAGGGTTGTTCAAAAAGCCACAACCGCCCTTTACAAAAGAACCACTATTCACCGGTGACACTTTTCAGCAATACTCCTCCACTCTATATTTTTCCTTTTTTGTGAGGATTGGGGATGAGGAACAGCCAGTCCAAGATGTAAGTGCTGGATTTGTGCTGCATTTTGAGGGAGAAAACATGAACCTCCTGAAGGTCAGTCCGAAATGTAAAAATGTTTTCTTCTCTTTTTTCAAACCTCTGGAAAATCACTTTCCTGACCAGTTCTCTAATTGTGACAGCGAGTGAGGCAGACCTCTCAGAATCAGCCTTTTGCTTTCTGATCAGCCTTACCTTAAATCCAGCAAAGCAGGAAAATTGTAGTGAATTGTCCTCTTGCAGTCAAAAAAAACCCTCCAAAAAAACAACCCAATAAACACCACCACTACCACAAAAAAAAA
>VRYO01002581.1:2756826-2786275 GCA_009812075.1 Sialia sialis
AGGCTGCCAGAGCTCCAGGAGCACTGGGACCTCTCAGGCATGCTCAGGGTGGGATTGTTGGGATGTCAGTGCAGGGACAAGGATTGGACTCCAGGGTCCCTGTGAGGCCCTTCCCACTCAGGATATTCCATGGTTCTGTGATTCCTCCATCCCATCACAGTGTCGTGACAAGGGATCAGTGAATCCTGCCTCTCAAAGGTGTTTCTCCATCCTGGAGGCTGGATGGATCCCCAAATCACCGAGGGGTCATCTCCCCACCCTCCCTTTCCGAGCAGTGTCCTTGAGCGCCTCGCTCAGTGCTGTGTCCACACAAGGAGGAGAACCTGAGGGAATTCTGAGAGAGTTCTCCCCGACCTTCAGGTGGAACTTCAGTTCCTGCATCCCCGAGCAGAGCCTGGTCCATCCTTGTCACCCCCTCCATTCATCCCCAGCATCCCCTCCCAGCTCGGGTCGGCGTTGCTCTGTGTGGAGAGCAAACAAGCAGCATCAATTAGAAGTAATTACCACCCCCTCCCCATAACTTAAGAGGCTAATATTAGCCTTCATTTTTAAGAAAGGTAATTTGACGACCATAAATTACAATTATAAAAACTTCATTAGAGTCGGTAGCAATCCATCCACCATTGTTCTAATTACACACTGTAGGAGTAATGAATGCTAATGGTTTAATGTACAATAATTACCACAATTGAAAAATAATAATAATACAGAACAACCTCAGTTATCCAAATGTCATGGGGGATGTGGAATGGGTTGGGGTAATCGTGGTTTCAGATAATTGAGGGGCTCTTCAGCGTGATTAATAGGTGATGTGACCTCTGGGTGGGGAATGAGGAGTTTGAAATGAATGCAGCGTGGTCAAGTGAGGGAAGGCGCCGTGCAGAGAGGAAAAATCAGGAATCTTCTGTCTTAGCTTGCAATTTCACTGGACATTTTCGACTTGAAGTAAATTCACTGGGTTTGCAACTGAGCTGTGCCCCCTCCTGATGATTTCTGGGCGTGGTTGGCAGGGTTGGAAGCAGAAACACGGGACCATGTTGGGAATGATGGGCAGAGCACAACTCCAGCCCCTTGCAGCACAGTCACCACACTGATGAAGGTTTTTCCAGGTGGGATGGGGTTTCAGGAGGTCTGGAATCCAACCCTTTGTCCCAAGCAGGCCCAACACCATGTTCAGACCAGGTTTTCCAGGCATTTGTTTTGAACCTCCAAGGACGGGGATCTCAGAATTTCCTCTGACCCCTATTCCACTGCTCATTCATTCTCACAGTGGATTTTATTTTCTTCTATCCCCCTAGATCCTCTGGGAGCAGCTCAGGCTTAGGCATCAATTCCCCCAGCCCTTGAGCCAGCCCTGGCTTTGTAAGACATCCCTGGAGGCTGAAAGAAGATCCCATCCATGTCCCAGGGACTGATTAGGAACAATGAATTCTTCATACGCTTCCTCTTTAATAGCATCCTAATTTATAAAAATGCAGATAATATATCAATGGAAATTAACTTCACACTTTCCTTACCCTGGCAGGTTGAGCTGCAGGTGAGTGCAATGTAATTAAGAAATTAAAAGGTAATTTCCACATATGCTTTCTGCTAATCTAACTCGGCAATCATTTAATTTACAGCAGGGGGACTGGCAAGGAGGGAAGCCAAAATAAATAAGATAATAGTGGGTTTAATCGCTCGGTGGAATGGAGAAGGAGTCGAGAGGTGTCTGTGTGGAGCCAGGGAGAGGTGAGGTGACCCTGCCGGCTCTGCTGATTGAAAGCCAGGCTCGCTTTTAATTTCACTTCCAGGAGTTCAAACTTTGAGCCACCCAAGTTTCCTGATTTCTAAAATATTTTTTTTGTTCTATTCCCCGCAATGTATTGTTTCCACGGCACCTGACAATTTTGACTTCAAGATCTCCACAGAAGAGTCAAATCCTTTTTTTCTGGATCACTGAATCCTTTCCCGTTGGGGTGTACAGAGCAGTTAACAGGAGAAGCTTTGCTCTGGGAAGCCCTTGGGGAAACTGAGGCACAGTGACCACAAGCATTTCCTCCGAGGCTCCGGCCCCCAGCGCTGCGATTCCCCCGGCCGGCCCCTCCGTGCCCGCGCCCCGGGGAGGATGCAGGGATGCAGGGGAGGATTTGGGCTGGAACACCTGGAGCCATGCATGCCACAGCCGCCTCAATAGAGGCACAGCTCCAGCCGCGGGGCCTCAGCAGGGGATGCTCCTGATGGAGCTCTGGCTTTTTGTTCCCAAACCTGAGCGGGGCAGGGGGGCTCCTTCCCACCCCCCTGCCCGAGCCCATCCCCTCCTCCACCCCTGCGCCCCTCCCTGCCGAAGCTGAGCTGCTTCCTCTCATTCCCCGGGGTCCCAGGAGCATTCATATGGGAGCTTAATCCTCCAGAGATGTGGGGACATGGGATTAGCGGTGCTCCTGAAGAGAGGGGGCCCAGCTCCCCTCCCAGCAATCAGCCATGCACCGTGGTCCCGGGCAGAGCCTCCTGGAGCCCCGGGACAGCGGCGTGGCAAGGAGCAAGGGACCTGTCCCTCCGTGCCAGGAGGGCTTTGGTGGCTGCTGTGCCACCCCTGAACGGGGCTGCATTATCCCGTCTCAATAATTTATCTGATGAGTCGCAGCCTGCTTTTGCCGAATGAATTATTCCCAAAGCAGAGGGAGGTTCTATTTGTGCTCTTCAAGCAGCTCTAGAAATGGTCAAATAATATTTGCCCAGCAAATTGTTAAACGGCAATTCCTCTGTCGCTCACCGAGTCAATTATTCACTGAGCACTTGTTTACCTGGGGCCGGGGCTCCCTGCCTCCCTGTGCCCTGTCCTGTCCCTCCTGTGCCCTCCCTGCCTGCCCTGGAGCAGGAGGGCACCTGAACAAACAGGCAAAGGGTGCACATCTGCCTGCACCCCTGAAACCTGGCCGAGGTCTGAGCTTCCTTAGGAATGGGGATGCTGGGAAGCACGTCTGGAACTGGACAATGCCTGCAATGGCCCTTCCATTCCATCCCCCTTTTCTCCCCGCTTTTTCCCCCTTCTTGCCTTTCCCGACTTTCAATTTTCCCCTTTATTCCCATTCCACTCTTCCCTTTTCCATTTCCCCCTTCGCTTCCCCATTCTCCCCTTCCCTTCCATTTCCCCTTTCCCTTCTGTTTCCCCTTCCCTTCCCTCTCTCTTCCCTGCACACACACACACAAATTCCCAGCACAGCAGGCTCCGTGCGAGCTCTATTTCCCACTGTATTTCCCCATGCATGGGCTGGGACAGCCTGGGCTCTCCAGCCAGTAATTGGCTGATTGGAAAATGTTCCAGGGCAGGGGCTGAGGAGGGAGAGGCAGGAGCGGGGAGCCGAGGGGAGGGGGGGCCGGGAGGGATGAGATGGGAGTTCTCAAACTGCGAGCCCTAATACCAAGCATGTGGCCATATATTATTTTAATAAAGCCAGCACATCCTGCGCTCACGACAGCTGCTCTTCCCTTTCTCTCATCCTGTGAATCTCATTTATTCCTCATTAGCAAAATCACCTGTTTGTCAAATAGGGACAGAGCTGTAAGACATTAAATTGTGTGAGGGCTGCTGGGGGCCTGGGGAGTGCAGGGAAGAGCAGGAGGAGGAGATCCTGTGCACAGATTGAAGCCAGCACTGCACGAAGATCTCTTGAAGGTTGAGATGGAAACGAGGATTTGGGGAAGTGGATTATCCAGCAGCTTCAAGCACTCTCATTTTCTTTTCCCTCTGCCTGTTCTCAGCATCCTGGGGGAGGATGCTGTGCCCAGCACCTGTGTGCAGGGGGATTTGTGTTCACCCCTCACCTCTTGAGCAGCCAACAATTTAAATCCGTGGTCACCCACCAGCAAACCATTTCTCCTTTTGGAAGAGGTCAGGTACAACGTTTCTGAATCACCATTATTGGTTTGGGTTTTCTCTAAATTGAGCAAAGGTGCTGGTGGGACCGACCTGTTCTGTCTGAGAACTGGGGTTTTGATGAATCAGGGTTTTCCACTAACATTATAAAAAAAGTCCCTGGACTGCACTATATTAAGTGTCTGTCTCCCCCCAGCCTGGCAATGGAGCCTTTTTCTGCTGGTTTTGCAGCTTACTCGCTGCTTTTCCTAATGCCAGCCCCAGCTTTTCGCTTTATCAGTTGAGTGACACGAGGAGAAACAGCTGGCTGCAAACCAAGCTTTCTGGTTTGCTGAAATTCCCCCTGTTTTGGGGAGATTTGGAGGTTTGGCCTCAAATTGGATCCCACCCAGCCATGTGTGCGGGGAAGATACAGGGAGGAACTTGGGGAGATCTCAGATCCCAGCCCTCCTGCGTGGTTTGGGTGTTCCTGGGGCCTCCTTGCCAAATGCCAGGGGGAAAATCCCAGAGAGCATCTCCCATGACTGCAGCTCTTCAGGAAAGCCTGAAACTCCACATTTTCCCGAGGAGGCTCTGCTGCAGTTTGACAAACTCCAGCTGGCGTGGGAGGTTTGATCCCAGCCCTGGGATGAGCTCAGGGACGTGCTGTGGGAAGCTGTGACCTGCTCTGCAGCCAAGGGCTGGCCAGGGGGACATCTGCCACTCCAGTCCTCTGTCCCCAGGTGGGGAGGGCCAGTCTGGGACCTGCAGTGGGCATCACCAACTCTCAGGATGGTCATTTTTAAACCTGAGGGGAAATAGGGATTAGGAGGTGAGGGAGAGGACATTGTCTGGGCACCATTTTTCTACTTCTTTTTTTGTGTACTACTCTCTTTGCTCCTCTTTATTTTTTTTGCTCTACTTCTGACCACCCTCCATCCTCTCTTCATCATCATTTTTTTTCTCACATTTCCCTTCTCCAGCATACTTTCCCCTACTTCCTCCCCATTTTCCACCCCTTTCCCCATCCAGCTCCTCTCCCCACCTCTTCACCTTCCCCCTGCTGTCAAACCCTTCCTCTTGTCCCTCTGCACATCTCCCCATCTCTAGCTCACAACCTCTTTCTGTCTTGGGGGATGTGTGGGGACACCCAGTGTCCCAGCCTGGTGGAGCCTCAAGCCCAGCTCGCTGCATGTCTCAGTCTTTGGGGGGAACACTGTGATCCTGCAGGACTGGGGTGGCAACAGTGGCCCGGTCCCAGCTTCCCGCTGCCCTCAGTGCCCCTGCCTGGCTCCTGTCCCCGCTGCAGAGTGGGACAGGCAGGACCTGCCAGGAATGTGGAGGTGGATGCGCTGAGGGATCATCCCACAGCCCCTCATCCCCTCCAGCCGCCTCGCCCAGGGTGCCAGCGATGTCCCTGCTCTGCAGAGCAGCCCCGTGTCCCCTTCCCCACCCCAGCGATGCCACCGTGTCCCCCGCCCTGGTCCCCCCCTTCCCTCCTCTCTCTCTCTGAAAGTCATCAGGCCTAGCGAGGTCTTCTCCCACTTATGCAGCTCATGAATATTTAACAGCATCTGCTCTGGAGGCGATAAAGCCTACCAATCCTTGACAAATATGGCCTAATCTTTTCAATTTCGGGGTGCAAATATTCCTTCAGAGTCCTGTTTGTCACCTAGATTAATGACTCTGGCTCCCATAAGCCTTTGGTGCTAATTCAAGTGGTGGCTGCGCGGCCAGCGCATGGCGAGGGATGCTGGGGCACATCTGAAGGAGAGATTACTCACTCGAGGGCCCTTCGCTGCAGGGTTTTGTTCCTCCGCCGGCACTGGGGACCAGCAGGGGGGTCTGGGTGTTTGTTTGTTTGTTCCTCTTCGCAGCTCCTGAATATCCATCCTGGCGCGGTCAGGGGGGACGGTGCCCTGAGGAGGGGGTGGCTCCCCAGTTCCTGCTGCTTTTCCCCCGTGGATGCGGTGTGGCAGGAGACCCACGGGCTCGCCTCAATCCTGGCTCCTCATTTCCTGAGAGCTACCCGGGCTGGCTGCAGGGCTCTCTTCCCTCCCAGGAGTGCGGGCTGAAAGCGGGGTACACAGCCGGAGCAAAGAGGGGAAATCCTTCTCCATCCATTCCAGGAGCCCTGCTCACGTCCTGGTGCCTGTGGGTGTGGGTGCAAACTCAGCGCTCGCTTTTGGCCGGGCTTTGGGGCCGCAGAACCCCGGGCACACCACAGCGGCTGCTGGGGTTCATTTGTTCCCTCATCACCAGAGGGAAGCACCGAGGGCTGGCAGGGGCTGCAAATCACTGCCGGAGCTGATCAGTGCTATCGACAAGGTGGCTGAGGCGCTGGTGGCCCCCGCTGCCTGTCGCCGTGCCCGCAGGGGCTGTCCCCAGCACAGCCGAGCGACAGCAGAGGCATTAACTGCGGCCAGAAATCGAAGATTTGTTATTATCCAGCAGGGGAACAATGGCCTGGCTGGGTGTATCCATCACCGCTCCGGCCCTCGGGGCTGGGGACATGTTGAGGTTGCAGATTATTTATTTATACTGGGAGCACGGGGGATGCTGGTGGCACAGGGGAAGGAGTTTCCTCCTCTCTGCTCCGCCCGGATTTGTCCAAAAGTTCAGGGGATGCCCTGGCTGACGGCAGGTCGAGCTCCTGGGGTTTGGAGCATCCTTCAGGTGAAGAGGGGACAGGAGTGTTGAGATCTACTGGAAATTTGCAGGTGAAATTCCCAGCACCACCATTTTGTGTTGCAAGAAAGCTCCTTGGGATGGGAGATTCTTGGGATGAAGGTCCAGATAAACCTCTGGTCCTCTTGATGCAAAATTATTTATTAATTTTTCTCTAATGGAAGTATCTAAGAAGGTCCAATCTGGAGGGCATGAAACCTTTAAGGCTCTCATAAATTTTTTTTTTTTGTTTTTTTGGCTGTGAATAAGAAGCGTTGGTAAGGGTAGGACAGCTCTGCACCAGGGAGCTGATGTTCCCCTGACAAATGACCTGACTCGGATGGAGGAATGAAGAGATGAAGAGATTGAACCCTAAACCTTTGTCCGATGGTGGCAGCAGTCCGGGTGTACACAGGAAAATGATCCTGAGTAAAATGTCCTTGCTGCTGCTAGATGGGAAAAACTTCCACCTGACACAGGGAACTGCAGAGCACAGTGAATATTTACAGCTCAGGAGCAGGAAGGCTTTATTTTTAGTTTTGTCTTACCTTTCTGTAGCAGAAAATGCTTCCTCAGCCAGAGAAAAATACAACTGTGGGTAAAATGAAAGTGTGAAAGCATTTTTTTTTTAAAGCAGTAATCAGAAAAATGCTACTTTTCACTGGTTGGAAACAGAAGGAAAACTTCTGAACAAAGCAAAAGAAAATTTCTTTTGCTCCTCGTGGTCACAGCAGTTCTTGCTTTTTCCACATCTGTTACCGATGGAGGCTCCGAGCTGGGAACCCAGGGCAGCGTTTGCTCCCGAGTGCCCATCCCAGAGTGGGGACCGCGGCTCCCGGCACGGCCACAGCCCAGGGAGGAGTTCGGGGTTGAACTGGGAGGGATGGGGGGCGCACAGCCAGCACCAGCAGCTCCAGGGGAACCTGGCAAGGCCGGCTCAGCAGGGTAAAGTCCCGCTGCAATGCCAGGGGATGGTCCAGGGGATTTCTCCACCTCATCCCTTCCCCATCACCACCCTTCTCCCTGGGGAAAACCAAGAACATCACGGCAGCCTCTGGAATTTCCCTGCGTGGCTCCTGTGCAGGGCTGGGCTCTGCCCTGCTGGGAGGTGGCACCGAGGGCACCCCCGCCCCTTTCCGTGCCGTGGGGACAGGGACACCGGGGCGCTGGGACCAGCCCACAGCCGCCTGTGCTGGCATGCCCGTGCTGTTCCCGCTGCTCCCTGCCCCCTCTCCTTCTATTTTCCCCCTCTGAAGAGACTCGGAGCGCCTTTGTAATCCCGCAGCATCGTTAGGGCCCTCCTGAAACCGGGGCGGGGCGGGGGAGAGAGCGGCTCATTAGCCGGTCGCTTTGAAGTGCGCTGTGTTTGGGGTTCATTTGTATGCCGGCAGAAGGGAAACCTCTGTGTTTCAAGGATGTTTTTCTGGAGGGGCTTCCTGGAAACATAACAAACATGACCCCGAGGAGCGCTCCCCCAGCCCGCGGGGCTGTGCTCGGCACAAAGGCAGCGCCGGCAGCACGGCCAAGTTCCCTTGGAGAGCAGCGAGGCTGGCACGGAGGGAGCTTATTTGTGGCACAAGCATCTCTGTCTGAGGGACACACAATTCCTGGCTCAGCCCCGCATCCTCCCATCCCACCTGTGCCCAAAGGCCACCTCTTCCAAGCCCCTGACGCGGGCAGGATGCCACTCGCGACATCAGCTGGCTCAGGGACCCGCCCAGCCTGCACTCGAGCACTTCCAGAGGGCACAAATCAGCAGGAAGAGGTGCCAGGTTGGGTTCCTGCTCTGTGCCTGACACAGCAGAGCCAGGGCTGGTGACTCCTGAGAGCCCATCCCTCCTCTGCCTTCAAGTCCGAGGAATCCTGAGCTTTAGGGCGTCTGGAGGGATCTCAAAGCCATCCCCAAGGTTTTCTGCCTGCTTGCTGCCCTGCAAGGATAAAGGATGGATTCCTCCATCCCTCCCCGGCCAGCAGCTGCCCTCAGAGCCCGGCTGGTGGCACTTTCCAGCAGAGGAAGAAGCAGCCCTTGCTGAACAGAACATGGACGGCTGTGCCACCTCCCTCACCCTCTGTGTCTCCCCTTCTCCTCCTGCTTCTCCCTGGCTCCGTCTTGCTCTGCCTGCCCTTCTCCCCCCGCGTCTCCGGCGGCGCTGCCGGTGACAGGGAGCGCTGGGACAAAGACGGATGGCAGTGACACGGGAGCTCCAGCATGACCGCCGGCTGATGCATGGGTGCTCGTCCTGAGTGCCACACATGAAGGGCTGACCTCCTCTGCCCAGGGCCAAGGAGGTTTGAAGGGCAGCGTGGTTTCCCCCGGGAGGACAGTCCCCTGTGGTCTGTCCGTGCTCCTGCCGGCTCCTGGAGCAGCTCGCTGGTGTTTTAGAGCATTGTCGCGGTGCTGAGCTCCTCGTTTCTGCCAGCAAAGCAGCAAAGAGCCATCCCAAATCTCCTCCTGCTGCCCTGACAGCCTGAGGGAGCGCTGGAGCGGAAGATTTTTGTACTTCCCCCAATCCGCCAAGGCTCTGTCAGCCCTGGGATCCCAAATCCATAACACGGCAGAGTTTTGCAAGCACCAGTCAAAACCCAGAGCTGGCAGTGCTGGAGAGCTCTTCCATTCTCTGCAGCCCTCCTGAGGTCCCCCGAGCTGAGGTGTCCCAGGACAGCCTGGCTGGAGCAGCTGTGCTGGATCCCGTGCTGGACTGGCACAGAGGACATGGAGTCCTCTTGTGGAGTCACCCAGTGGGAAAGGATTCCATGCTTGGGATGGATCTCTGGGGGACAGCTGCCTTCAGCTTCCCCAAGGAAAACCTGACCAGAGCCCTTCAGCTTCTCCTTCAGCTCCAGTGTGCCTTGCATTTACAGGATGGGAGTTAATTCCTCTGCTATATTGTCACATCCTTTGGGTTGAAGATCCAGTGGACTCCAGCCTGGGAAATACTGTCAGAGATGTCCACTCTTGCTCAACCTGCTGTCTCAGGATGGCTGGGAACTTCAGCTCAAAGCCACAGATTCCTGTCACATTTGGCAAAGCAGCTTGCCTAAATAAATGTGTTTTTAACAGAGATACCACACTGGAGAAGTTGGATCATTTCAACTTGATGCTTTCAACTGAAGTGAGACAAATTCAGATCTTTCATTTTCCGTTGATAAAAGAGTCAAAACACGTTAAAAATAGTATGAGCTGCTTTATTTTTAACCAACCATTTCATTCAACTCAAATAAAAGAAGAAAAAATCATGTTGGTGGGGAGTAATGAATTTTTTTTCCCCAATAAACCAGCCAAGATGAGCCAGGATTTGGGAATTTTGGTTGTAAGGGAGCTCAGGGAGAGGTGGCAGGCCTGGGTGGAGGGCACTGCCCAACCATGGCCATAATCCCAAAGCAGTGTGTGGAGCGAGCAGCTTGTCCGAGCTGGCTCTGCCTCCTCCCCAGGCTGTAATGCTGCCAGGAGAAACGCTTGGAAAAGAGCAAGGAAGGAACAGCCATGCAGGGCTGGACAGATGCGGCCAGTTGGCAGCAGCCGCTAAATTAGCAGCCAATTTCCCGTGCACAACCTGGGGACCCGGGCTTTCAGCTGAGCACATTAAGGCTGGAGCCCCTTTTAATTGCTGTAGATCTTCACATGTGTCCCTCAACTCTGGGGTCTCTGTCAGCCTGGACAAAGGCAGCTCTCAGAGTGGGGGAAACGCTGTTATTTGCTTTATTTAGGGTCTTGCTCCAGGCCTGGCGTGGCTGTGGGCAGATTGAGGGTTTGGGGCTGATTTCTCTCTCAGCCCAGCATGGAGAGCAGGCAGAAGCACCATCCCTACTGTCCCAACTCCGTGGATACCCGAAGTGGAGGACAAGGCAGGAGTTAAGGGGATCAGCAGGGATGCAGCGAGCCCGGGGTGTGCCGGTGCTGAGGACACGGAGCTGAGAAAGCTGTGAGACCCTTAGCAGGTCCTGTCAGCCTTATTCACACCTTATCAGATGGGGGAAGCCCAAAGGGCTGTGAGGGAGGTAATTAATCTTGGTCTCCAGCAGCAAGGCTCCTGGAGAGGAGGGGGGAGGTCAAAATGAGGCGCGGTTTGAGGAGAGACGGGAGCCTGGCGAATGCCTGAATGCTTTTTTTGCCCTTAATGTGAAGTTCACCCCGGATCTGAAGACACCTTCGTACTTCCCCCCCGATTTAATTTGGATTTTTATTTGGGATCATCAGTTTCTCCTCACCATAAAACACATCATCATCACTGTAAAGCACTTTTATGACACCTTTATCTGATTATCTGAAAGCACTTAATCAGCATTAACTCATTAAGCTTCCCCAGGCCTCGGTGGGAGGGAGGAAAGGGTCGGTGCTGGCTCTCAGCGAGCATCTCTTGGTTCCCCAGCTCCACAAGCATTCCCGAGGGAATTCCCTGCTTTCCCCCACGGAGCAAGGCTGAGGTGGGCAGGCACAAGGGCTCCTTGCTAGGCTGACTTGCAGCAGCTTTCAGAGAAGCACACTGAGATTTTCAGCCTCCCCAAAGAAGTGCTAGGAATGGTCCTTGGGATGGAATTGGGGTTTACCTGCTGACACTTATCCTAAAATAATACAGGGGGTCTCAGAACATAATACAGAGAGTCTCTGACTGCAGAGCAGGACAGAGGTGTTGAAACAACTCCCCCCAATTTGCGTATTTTTGGCAAAAATGAAAATGTCGGAGGAAATACCTGTTTGTTTTTTGTCAGCAAAGAGCGCATCTCACCTGGGGAGCTGTGGAACTTGCAATGCCCCAGCACTGAGTCTGGATTTGGCCCTGAGGATGAAGGCCTTGAGCATCCCACCCTGAGCAGGCTTTTTTGTGGGAGGGGGATGCTGCCAGCTCCCCACAGGGACACCTGGAATCTCTCCAGGAGCATACCAGGACAAGGCCACCCCCACCCCTAGCCCTGGTTGTTCAGGGCTGGCCGTGCCCCGGCTCCCATGGCAAATTAGAGCCCTGCAAAGGGGTGGTGGGCAGGGTTGCCCATCTGCTCTCTTTTTGTCCCTCAATTAGGGCTCATTTCCCCGTGCTCCCTGTGCTTCATTGGTTTCCGCTTCACGTTCCGCGTGGTTTCCAGACACCACCACAGAGCAGCTCTGGGCTGTCTCCAGAGATCTTTTGCCTTTGGATTCTGGCCATCCTTTCTCCCCTCACCTTTTCTTCCTCCTCCTTCCCGACTGTTTGTGCCACCCAGGCTCGTTCAGGCAGCAATGCCCTGGGCCAGCTCGAAGAGCTGCCCCTGACCAAGCGCTCCAGGAGGCACCAGCAGCACCCACCACCCTCCATTTCACCCCAGTGTGTCCTCAGACCTCTCTGCAGAACCTCCTCTACCACCAGGGCACTGCTTCTCCCCACCTCCATGTCTCCCTGGCTGCCAAAGCCACGCTTCCCCTGCCATTTGCTCCCGATCCAAACCATTCCTCTCTCCTTGCTGCTCATCTCCAGCAATCCCATCACCTGTGGGCAGCTCCTTGGCCATGCCCACGAAGGTGGTGCAGCCACATGAACTTTCAAGGTGGCTGGGCTGCCCCAGAGATCCCCCGGTCTCTCTCAATTCCAGAGTGCCCAAATCCTCCACCCTTCTCTTCTGCAAACATCTCCCTTCAAATCCAGCAGAGGTGAGGGGACAACGCTGCTGGGAACGACACAGGGAAGGAAACCCAGAGCCCAGCAAGGTTGGAGGGTTTGTGGTGAGAAGGGATAAAGATCAGCTATTATCCTGTGCTTGAGGGGAAAAACATTTGCATCAGGACTCAGAGAAGTGGCTGGTGTTTGACTTTGGGCCTGCCTGAATAACTGAAGTGGGTTTGGGACGGGATTAGAAGTCCAGTTTTCCCATCCTTGGAAAATCTACCTCAGTTTAGGGAGTGAAAAAGGGAAGTAGAGGGGAAATCCCCAATAGTGGTTTTGGAAGGACTTTGGGTGCATGGCTGTGCCCTCCATCTCACCCAAGGGTGTGGGGTACCAAGGACCCAGCTCTGCCAGGCTGGTGCTGGGATCTGCCCTGGGTGGGCTTGGGGGTCTCCAATAACTTTTAAAACCTCCTTGGCATGTCTGTGGGTTAAGTCTGTGTTAGCTAACAGTTCATGAAGGGATCTCCTCCCTGTCTGAGCTCCTCTCCTGACTTTTCCTTGGCTGGCTGGATGGAGGTGCTGCTCCATTCCATCCAGGCATTTTCACCTCTCAAAGATACTATTATTTAATTCCCTTTGCAGCTGCCTGCAGCTCTCAATGGCCAAGCAGTTCTTTGAGTGATTTAAAAAAAAAAAAAAAAAGTTGAGCATCAGTGAGTAAATCAGTGGCAAGAGAAATGCTGAATCGTTACATCTTACACTGTAACCTATTTTAGCTGGGTTTAGAACTTATGTCCAGGGTTGTGCATAGAGGCAACAGGCTTTAAATGCAAAACCAAAATAAAATACTCCAGGGAAAGCAGAGCAATCCCTGGTTTTCATGGTTATGGCCAAAGTAGCTCCAGTCCCTGCCTGAAGGTAAAAATCCTTTCCACTGTGAAAAACAGTGGATTTTGAATTTGTCCTGAGTAAAATTTAGGAAAAAAACTCTGCTTTTTAAATTGTTTTAACTCTATTTTTTTTTCAGAGCCAGAAGGGAATTAGGCAAATTCAGAGCTGGTTTCTGAGCCCTGGCTGCACCTCTGGGTCAGGCAAGTGTGAGAGTGAGCCAGCCCTCTGTGTAATCCTGCTTCTCCAGCACAGGGAGAGGTGACTCCTGTCCCACAGGGTGCCTGGGACACCCAGACAGGACACAGAGACTTCCAACAAGCACTCATCCTTCCCACTGCACACTAATAAATGCATCTGATCCAGGCTGCTGGGGAGTGAGGGGGAAACTCGGCCTGGGACACAGCAGCTGCTCCTTCCCTACTCACAGCTTGCCTCTCTTCTCCCTCTTTATTGCATGAAGCGAGTTTCTAGAAGATGTTGGGCAAAATACCCCTGAGCACTCCTGTCCTGGGGAACTGCTGCATTCAGCCATAATCAGCAGTTTGCTCTCTGTTTGAGCCTTTTGCCAGCAGGGTGAAAGGGCAGGAGCCCTCAGCGAGCTGCAGGGAGATGATGGCACTGCCAGAGCATCCCTCCAGCTCTGTCCTGCCAAGTGGCCACAGGCTCTTGTCCTGTGGATTTGCCTTCAGGAGGAGTCCCTGCAGAGATGCCTTCTCGCAGAGTGCAGAGCACCCAAATCTCCCCAGATTTTCCCCTTCCCTCCAGCGCAGTGAGGCCAAACCCACCCAGCCCTGCTGCTGCTTTCAGAGGTGGGGAGAGACAGCATGTCCCCAGTGCCACATCCCAGAGAAAGCAGCAATCCCCCTGGAAAACTGCTCCAGCATAGCCATGTCTATCCCACATCAGGCTGTTTCTTGCTGTCCTGCTTGTCCCCAAGTGAAGGGACCCTTTTCCTCCCTCATTTTTGGGGCAGCAAGGCAGAGAGCGAGGGGCAGAAGCTCCAGGACACCAAGCAGGTGCACCCAGCCTCATCCTGCTGGTGGAGGGATCCTGCTGGGCACAGAGCACAGCCAAGGCACGGCCCCAGCTCCCACGGGACCCCATTCCAGCCCCATTCCTGCTGCTGCCACCTCACCAGGCTGTTGGCAGCTCCAAGGGAGGCAGAGGCCTCAGCCCTGGTGCCTCCCAGGGGAGCCCAGTGATGTTCAGAATTCCAGTCCAGAGCTCAATTCAAACCTGGCTGAGGGGATCTGGCTCCTGCAGTCGTTTCCTCAGAGCAGTGACTTTTGTTGGAGAGGTTTTGCAGTGTTTCAGAGGGAAGGAGCTGGAGGCTCCCTGAGCCTGGACCTCCCTCCAGGCTGGCACTGCCGATCCTCAGGGAGCAGCCAGCCAGATGTCCACCTCAAACCCTGAAACCAGAGAGCAGCAGGTGAGCGTGCAGGGAAGGGGGTGTTGGAGGAGATGAAGGGAAGGATGGAATGGCAGGATGGGCACAGGGAGGGCAGCATGGCAGGAGGTGCAGCTGATGCATTCATGGACAAGTGGCACATCCGTGCATTATCTCCTCCTTTTCCTCCTCCCGGAGCAGAGGAGAGGACAGCCAGCCCTGGGGCCAGGCAGGGAGCCCGGCAGCGCCCCGGGCCGAGCGGCAGCAGCAGCGGGGACAGGCGGGTCCCGGCTCCGCGGGTGCCCGGCTCTGTTCCCTTTGAAGCCGCAGCGGATTTGGCAGGTCGGCGCTTCTGCTGTGCGGCAGCCTCAGAACAAGAGGATTGGCTTCCCTCCCTCCGGCACACGGCTCTCCCGCCCCTCCGCGCTCCCGGGGAAGCGCAGCCCAGCCGGCAAGCCCCGGCAATCTCCCGTCCCCCCCAGCCCAACCTCATTGTCCCCGGGAGATGCCTCCTTCCCCCTCCCCACCTCTCCCTTCTCTTCCTGGCAAATTCTCCCCCTCCTCCTGGATCCAGCCGCTCTCATAATAGCATCCTTTTCATGGAGACAAATTGTCCAGCCGGGGGCTGCACCTGAGGGCTTTCGCCCTTTAACAAATAGCCTTTTAATTTTCTGCCAGAAGGGCATGGAGAGGGGGGGAGAGGGAAAAGGGGGGGCTGGAGAGGGGGTTGCACAGAGGAGAGAGAATCAATCAGACATCCATCTTCATCATTGCTGCCAAGGGACCATTTGCACTGGCTGGATGCCCCTGGGGGAAGGTGGGGTGAAAAAGAGAAGAGGTTGGGGTGAGGGGGAGGCAGGAGGCGGGGAGGGAGGGGGCCACGGAGCTCCACACGGAATGGTTGCCCTCCAGAAAAATAAACAGCAACCCTCGGAGCCCAGGGAAGGAGGAGAAGGTTGTTCTGCTCTCCAAAGAGGTTGGGTCAAGCCCAAAAGTAAGTCAGTAGCCCAGGGGAGCCAGCCCAGGCCATGGGAGATCCCCCTTCCTGTCTCCATGGAAATGGGGACTCCAGGTGTGGTGACAAACAAAGAGACACGGGGTGCTCCAGCAGCACCTTCTCCTGCCAAGGTGAGCTTGTACAAACAGCACACACAGCTTCCACAGCGAGGCACAGGGCCAGAAGAGCTCCAAATTCTCCTCTCCCTGGTGCCCGGACAGCAAGGAGGGAGCCAGCAGGTGAAACCACCACATCATTTGCCTCTCCTCTCTTCCAGATCCTCTCCTGCGCAGGGATATCAAACCACGGTATCAGCTTTAGCTGGAATCTGTCGCCTCTCCCACCAAAAAAAAAAAGAAAAAAAAAAAGCAAGGAGGTTAATTAGATGTTTGCAATCCAATTTACGTCTTGTTTGTGAAACCAGCATTTCAGCTGTAACCCAGCCTGGGAGCCCCCCGTGCCCTCGCTCTTTTGCTAAATTTATTTCACAGCTTTGCAGAACTGGCTCAGCCGGGTCAGAACTCTTCCATTATCATTTTATCGCTGCCTCTTACTCTGTAATTACAAGCTGCTTCCCTCGCCCCCTCCCTCCTGTCCTTCCCCAGCCCCCTCCCGGCACAAGGTGGGAGATGCTGGTCTTGCTTTAAGCTCCTTCCACGATTTGTCTCACCCACTGAGGCCGGGGACAGCTTGGCCCTGCTTTCAGCAGATAAGCCAGGGAAGGTGGCTGGGAAAGCAGGGGGAGGATGCTGCTCTCCAGTCCCCCTCCCCAAGGATTAAAATATTCAGATGCACTGATGAATAGCAATGAGAGCTGGAAATGAAGGCCTGGAAGCTCCGTGTTGGAGAGGCTGGAGTGCAGCTGGCAGGAGGGAGCTGAGCTGCAGAGTCAGGGGAGGCTGTGGCACATCCCCTCGTGTGTCCTGGGCCAACCCTCAGCTGTTCCAGGGACTGCCTGGGAAGGTTCTGGTGGGAATGGGCCAAAATTGTCCCAGGACAGACACTGAGATGTCCAGAACTCGCATGTGTGCCCTGTGGAGGTGTGCAGAGAGGCTTTGGGAGCCCTGCTGGCCAACATTCCCAGCAAATTCCAGCAGGAGGGAAAGATCCTTGAGGAGCATCTCAGATGCAGAGCCAGGAACCCGCATCTCCCTGGGCTTCCACCAGCTGCTCTGTGCACACAGCACAGACAGCCATGAGCACTCGAGTGCCAGGGCTGTCCCCAGCCAGCAGGGTCACTGTCCCCACTGGGAGATCCAGGACACAGGGAGCAGCAGCAGGATCCCCACACCAGCCCCCCTTAGCATTCTATCCCAGAGCCTCCCCAAAACTCCAGGCCCCAGCAAGGGGAAGGAGCCGCATCCTCCCCTGGGAAGGACAAAACTCAGGCTGAGGGAAAGTTCAGGGAGAGGAGGGGACAGGCAGAGGGATGCCCACACCTCTGGGGCGGTGGGGATGAGACATCAGAGCCCTCCAAAAGTGATTTTGGGATGGGGGTGGCCACTGTCACCCCAGTGTCCTGGGAGAAAGAGCCCTGCCCTGCTGTGTGGCTGCAGCTGGACACAGCCAGCAGGGCCCTGCTTTGTTGGGAAATTTGGCTTCCTTTCAGTCACCTGTGAGCACGAATCAGACAAGAACTCACAGGCAGCATGAATACACACACACAGGGCCAGCTCAATTGCCCATGAGAAGGTTCATGTAATTAACAGGCAGCCAGCTTTTCTTTCATGTGACAAAGAAAGGATGGGGAGGGCTGGGGGGTATTTTTCTGTCCCCATCCCCTGAGAGCAAGTTCCAGCAGGACTGTTCACAGGAGCAGAGCACAGCCTGTGAGCAGGACCCCAGGGGCAGGCAGGGATGCACCACAGGCCCCTGATTCCCCTTCATGCACAAACCAGGTTCTTTCTCATCCTTGGCAGGGTTTAAACCTTTCCTCTGCTGAACCCACAGTGCGGGGAGCCCCTGTTTGATCAAATGGCACAAGGATGGATCTTTCTGCTGTGCCACACTCGGAGCCATCCCCCAGCCTGTACTGGAATCCCCCCAGGATCGCTGAGGCCAGCATTTAGCTCACATCCATCACATACCCACGCCACCGACACCCAAATTCCCCGCCCTGGAGCGCACCTGGCTCTGCCCACGGTGTCCCCAGCCGCACGGCCAGCTCGGAGCACAAAGACACCTCGGTCCCTCCCTAAAACAAAGATCAAAGCCCTGCTCGGAGCTGAGGATGCCACCCCCTCCCCGCGCTGCTGGAGGAACATTAAAAGCCCATTAACCTGGGGTTGTTATTAATCATGCAGCATTACCCAGTGGGGACAGCCCTGACGTGTGAGTGCCCGGGCTGCCGCCAGCTCCCCCGGCCCGGCTCCAGGTGACACAGGGAAGGTGGGATTGGTTTATAACCGTGCTCCAGATAATGAATTTCCTGCACAAGGCAGCGCAGGATAGCTTCGCTGAGATTGGAAATAATCACCCCGAGGCAAGGCAGGGACCGGGCTGCAGACGCCTCTCACCCTGCGGAGGATAATCCCCTTTGTGAACTGGGCTGAGGGCAAGGCGAGGAAACCACGATTTATCATCTGCTTGAACCACATCCATCCTCTGGAAGATGATTTCCAGTCCTGCTGCTGAGCAAAGCCCACGGCAGGCAGAGATCCCAGGCCAAAATCAAGCCCGGAGCCGAGGACGTGTGGGGACCTCCCAGGACACAGAGGGGACACCTGCAGCACACCCTGGCCAGGTTAATGCCAGGACAGCAAAGCTCTGCCTGCACATGTGCACGGAGGCTGAAGCCCCATCAAGCCCTCACAGCTCCGTGATATTAAAGCTTTCCCCTCATGCATAGAGGCAGGCAGGGGGGCTAATTGCTTCTTATGACACTATAATGGTAGGACTATTTACACTAGATTAAAATCCAATTCATAATGAGGTATAATAACTTTGCAAATGCCAGGATTTGTCAAAGGGTGAGGAGCGCCTCCAAGACAGAGCTGAGCAGCCTCAGTCTTGGGGTCTGAGCCCTGCCACGGGCTCTGGGCAGAGCGAGGGTGGCGTTTTGTTGGCTTGAAGCTCTTTGGTTGCTTCTTCCATAGGTTAAGCAGAAGGGAGTGTGGGGATGATCACAGTCCTGGAACAGCCTCACAGCCAAGCAGGCACTGCCCAGAGCAAAGAGCTCTGCAGTGCCTGCAGAGGGGAATGGGTTGGATCAACCCTCAGCAAGAGGCTGGGTCAGCCAGAGCTGCCTTAGCTCAGGAGCAGAGCTCTTCACAGGGAAGTTTTGTTCCAGATGCTGACAAACCAAAGTCATGCTGGGATCCAGCAGGTACCAGGGGACCAGGCACTCGTGTGGCAAGTGTCCCTTGCTGGATGTCACACGCCAGGCCACACCCTCAGGAACTCACCCGCCCTGCCCAGTGGCACAGTGACCCTCCCCAGCCACCCCCCTCCAAGGACAGAGCACACAGAGCCCAGCACTGCCCTCTCCCTGGTGCTGTCAGGGGGATGTTTGTCCTGCAGGAAAGCCAGGGCTGGGATTGGATCCAGCCTGGATTCGCTCCGTGCCTCTCCATTCTGTGTTTACGGATGTGACCTTGAACGGGCCCAGCCACACATCACTCCTGACGTGCTCAAAAGAGGTGTTTATTTATTTATTCCCTGCCAATGACATGGACTGATGGTGCCCTCTGAATTCCAAGTAGGACTCAGCTCTGCTTTGATAGTCTGGGTGGCTCTGCTGGAGAACAGGCAGAGGAAGGAGCCCAACAAGCCCCATTTACAAAGGGAACATTGTCCCCCAGATCCCGGGGCTCCAAGCAATCCCTGCATCCTGCCGAGTGCCCGCCATGGAACTCAGGTGTGCCATGGTCACACAGCTTCTGCTGGATTTCAGCCCCAGAGAGTGCTCCAAAGCCTTGCCATCACCAGAGTGGGAGCTGCAGAAGATAACACGAGGAGATGAGAGGTGCTCAGTAAGTGTGAGCTACAGGGCGCTGATGTGAGCCACTCTCCCAATGCCACCAAGCCTTCCCACACCTCTGTTCGCATCCCAAACCAGCCATCTGCTAAAAATCCCAATGGCAAAACCTGCAGAAAAGCAATTCCTCAGCACACAAGGCTGGGAATTTGTCACTCATCCTGCTGGACACTCAGTACCCCCAGCTTGGGACTGCTGGGTCACACACACCAAGGACAAGGAGAGCTGGAAGGAATATTGATTTCCTGAAGGGTGAGGCCCTCTCTAAATAAACTCTTCCCTGACAGGATCACTGGAAGAGCTACCCTGTGCTCAGGAATGCAGGAGGAGAACTGAGTTATAAAAATAGCAAAAACCTTCACACACCCCTTGCTTAGAAGAAAATCAGCTGAGCTTCAAGTACAGCAAATCAAACTGGCCTGTACCAAGCTCCCATTCACCTCAGCAAAGGGCTCCGTGGAGCATTTTCCCCATGCCCAACACGAGCATTGGGCACAGCAGGGCACAGCAAGCACCATTCCAACCTCTCCAAGAAATGTGAGTGCCTCTGGCTGGTTGGAGCCTTGTCCTCAGCAGCTCCTGGCAACTGCAGGAATGGGCAAGGAGCCCTCTTGGAGGGCATGAGGGCCCACAGGAGGCAGGGTCTGCAGGGTGTGGGAGAGGGGAGGGCAGGTGATGCCAGGTGGGGACAGGACTGGCCACCACCACCATGGAACTGGCGCCTGGACCGACCCTGCCTCGTGCTGGGGCTCTCAGGTTTCAGGGAGAGCCTGAGAAAGCAGAGCTGCTCCTCACACAATTATAAAGATCCCTCCTAAGGGGAGGCAGGAGATGCTCATAAGGTCAGCCCCCAGCAGAACACGCTGGATGTATAAACATGTTCAAGCTGTAAAAGTGGAGGTGACAAGGAAGCCAGCAGAGGGAATGGGGCCCAGGAACACCTCTGACCACATGGCACCTCCAGCATCAATCCAAGAAGCTCCCTGGCCAGAGTTGGAAACAATTATCTTCTGGCAAGCATGCTGCCCTTCGACTCAGCAGCACTGAAAAGAAAAACACCACTTTGCCCGTTCTGTTTTTGTTTGTGAGAGCGAGCAGGAGCAGGCAGTGGAGCAGAAAAGGATAGAAGGGATGGCACTGCATCCCAATTGGAAAGAGCCAGTGGCCACTGCCCAAGTAAAATTCCAACTTTATGACATAATGGGCTTTTTCTAACCAGCGCTTGCTATTAACTTCGGCACTGGCTTAAACCCCTTGGCCTCAGGCACAAGCAAAGCAGAGCTCACACACTGTAAATGTTAATACTGCTTTAGCACTGTAATAAGCTAAAAGGTGGATGCAAGATCTGGCACATTAATTCCTTTTTTCATCTTTTTAGCACATTTCAGGGTAATATGAATAATAAATATTTGAGCTTGTGAAGGTTAACGGATGGGCAACCCTGGAGACTGGGACTCCCCAGGTAGGAAGGCAGCAGCTCCTTTCCACATGTCAGTGTCTCCAGCAGCAAGCCAGGGAATTTGCCTGCTCCTCAGAAGTCAGAGTTTCTTCTTGGCAGGGAAGTGTTTGACATTAAAACTTGTTGCCTGGCACACTTGTGTCAAACGTTTGGGCTGGGGAATGAGTAGAGGTGGATATTTCCAAGCATCACAGGGCAAACCTCCTCCACTCCAGCACAAGCTCTACTCCCGTTGAACAAGAGCCAGGTTTGGTCAGCCAAGGCCTCTCAAAGCTGCTCAGGCACCTAATTCCTCGTGCAGGTGTGGATTCTCAGGCTTGGTGGCAGAGCAAGGGAGCTGAGCATGCACCCCCAGAGTTTTAAACTCCAGCTGGAGGGGATGTCCTAAAGGCAGAGCACTGCAGGACCTGACCCAGATGTCACCACCAGCCCCAAGGCTCCTGGCCTGTCCTTGTTTTGCAGGTCCTGGGTCTAAATTGCCAGGCTCTGATGTCTGTCAGGCACAACACCCTAAGGAGAGCAGCTGGTCAAAAGCTCTGTTGGAGCTGGCACAGCTCTGCACATCACCTCTGGATTGTAAAAACATGGAGAACAGGGCTGTGGGAGGAAGTCACGCTGCTTTGGCACCCAGTCAGGTGCCACAGGAGTGCCACAGGAGTGCCCCAGCTCATCCAGAGCCGTGTGGGAGCTTCCAGGGAAACAGCCTAGAAAGGATGAGGAAAATCGTCTAGTCCCAACCAAGGACCATGTCAGGAGAGAAAGGGTAGGTCTGGTGGCCCAGGGAAGGTCTTGAAACCTGTGCAAACACTGGAACATGAGAATTCCCATTGCTTATGTATCAACAGAGACCTGGCAGGCAGGAGCACTTGGGAGAAAAGGGCTGAGGATGAGGAGGAGTGTGACCCTTGGGATGGAGGATGTGGGGCTTTGCCAGACTCCATCTGCTCTTGCAGCTTTGTCTTTTGGACCCTCATGGCACAGACAAGGCCTGAGGTGCCACGTGTGACAAGCCATGTCACTGGGAAAGCCCTGATATTCCAGCAGAAGTCCTACTGCCACTTCCCTCTGTGGCCCCATGAGTGCTGTGGGACACTGGGACAGCCAGGACACAGCCCTTGCCCTGGTGGCAGTGCTGGCACGGGGGTCAGGATGTGTCACCGGAGCTGAAGCTGCAGGAGGAAGGTCCTGGCAGTGCAACAAACGCGGTGCAGGAATGAGATCTCCATCCTGCCCAGGCAGGGGCTGCTGGGGACAGCGGTGCTGCAATCCCTGCTCAGATCCCGGCTGCTCCCATCCCCAGCAGCGCCTCGGGAACCTGGGACAGGCAGAGCGCGCTGGGCTGGTGCTGCTCAGGACGGGGAGCAGGGCAGGGAGAGGGGAGCCAGGAAGGATCGGGATGCCCAGGGACCCCGGGGACCCTCAGCAGGGAGCAGGGCAGGGAGAGGGGAGCCAGGAGGTGTCGGGATGCCCAGGGACCCCCGGGACCCTCATCGGGGAGCAGCCCCTGGACCTCAGCGGGCCCGGGGAGGTGGAGCCGGGGCTGCGGGCGCTGGCCACGCTCGGCAGGGCGAGCTGGCGTTGGCTCGCCAGCCACGGCTGCGCATCCTGGTGCAGACCCCGCTCGGGGGGAGCTCCCCCCTTTGGGGTGCGGGGCAGGGCAGCCCCCCCGCAGCCCCCGCTCTGCTCAGCCGTGCGTGGCCGCCGAGCCCCGCTCCCCGGCAATCCTTGGGGGATATCAAGGGCAAGGAAGAGAAGGGTTACCTGGAGGAAAGGGTTGCTAAGCAACCCCTCCCCCCCGACCCCCCCCCAAAGCACCGCAAACCCAAAACTCGTTCCAGGCCTGCAACCAGATTAGCATATTAATGAGGCTGTAATTTCCCCGGAATTGTCTGCACGTCTATGCCCGCTCACAGCACACTGGCCCAGGAGTTTGCTATGCAAATAAACTGGTTTTACAGGCTGTGGCTTAATTAACTCATCAAGTTCATCTTCCTAACAAAAAAGGCAGACTAACTGCGGATTAATGGACCTGTGTTTGCTCTTCTTTCTCTCCCCCTCTCGCCCGCTCCCTCCCGGAGGCACTGCCTCCCCGCAGATCCTTCCATCCCCGGCCACTCCAGCCCCGATGCTGGGGAGATCCTCCAGCCTCACAACGAGATAAATCCTGGGAAAAGAGATGGGGGGGAAGGAATCTTAATACCGCTTCCAGCAGAGTCGGGGAGGTTTCCTCATCGACTTCAAGGGGAATAAGATGGATCAGGCCTCAAGGATGGTAATTACGCCTTCAGTCGAAGCTGGCAGGTGACCACTTATGAGAAGGAGGTGGCATATCGTGACACTGTCTCTTTAAACCGGTTGTCTGTGCACGGATCAGGGGTCGGGGATTTTGGGGAGGCGGATTAAGGTTCCGTTTCTAGGGGAGCTCTGACAATCCCGCTCCTTCCCTGACGGCGCAGGGTCAGAGCAGGCGAGAGGGATGCTCTCCCTCCTGGGTTAATTAGAAAGGCCCTTCCTGCCTGCATCCCATGCTCAGAGGCGAGATGTCTTTTGGGAACGACCCCCAAAAAAGGTAAGTATAAGGATTTGCAGAGTCACTGAAGGAAAGTTCACGTGGACAAAAGTCTGTATTCAACAGCAAATCCCCGGCCTGGGGAGCTTCCTTCGAACATCATCATTGTGATTTCACCTCCCCTTCCCTACTTCTCGGTCACCCTCTCCCTTTCCTGGGAAGAAGGAGTTTCCTGAGGAGCCTGGACGGGGCACAGCCGTCCCCGAGTCGCTCCCACCAGGCTGGAAGCAGGAGGAGCAGGCTCAGCCCCCAGGCTGTGTGTGGAGTGACTCCAGTCCGAGATGAAATGGCTGAGCCGATCTTTTCCCGTTTAATTCCGGCTGTATTGTTAGTTAATTGTAGTTTGACCTCCAGGGAGGTTTTCCACGGCTCAGAAGGTGGCCTGGGATACTGAATTCAGAGCCTGGGGTGGGAATGGTTGCTTTGCTGGCATGGACTGTGCCAGCCCCATACACAGAGCCCTGAGGAGCACAGAGCCCTTGAGCAGTTTAAATATCTGCTGGGAGGGGTCTGGGATGGACCGGGCTCCTCCTGGAAATGCCAAGCAAGAGGACAAGAGGAACGGGGCTGATGCCCAGCAAGCTCCACCTGAACATGAGGAAAGGCTTCTTTCCTGTGAGCAAGCCCTGGAGCAGGTAGCCTAGAGAGGCAGTGCAGTCTCCTCACTGGAGATATTCCAGAACCGTCTGGACACAATCCTGTGCTCTGGGAGGGTCGTGTGGGAGCAGGGAGCCTGTACCAGGTGACCTGACTGTGGTCCCTTCCAGCCTGGCCCGTTCTGTGACTCTGTGGTGACCCCATGGCCACACAGCTCGGGCTCTTGGCTTCCCACCCGTGGTGGCCACAGCACATCTGTGCCTCTCCCCTGCTCTCAGGACGGAATCCCCCACGGTTTTGTGGGGTGGACAGGGGCTGGTTTGCAGCCAAAGACCTTCTGTCTGCTCCAGGCACTCAGCTCTACAACTCCTCAGGAAAGCTCTGCAGAGCTTTACACACCTCCCTTGAAAGACTGGGAGCATTCAAATGACACTCAGCTGAAGACCGTCTCTCTTCCAACCACAGCTGCTTTGGAATGGATTGAAGCTGAAGCTTTCTTGCTAAATTTGGTTTAGACTGGACAAAGTTATTGAAAAAAAATCTAACTGTACTCGGAAGCTTCTCTGCATTCCCAGGAAAATGGGCTGGCTGACCTAAAAGGTCTTTTCCATCTCTAATTTCTGTGGTTGCATGATTCATCCCTCTTCTTTGAAAGTGTTTCCTACGTGAAACGTCTCGTCAGAGGAAAAAAACATTGTGCTAAATAATCTTTTTTCATTTCCTCTCCTCATTGTCAGAGCCGGGGAGAGGTGAGGGATGTGGCTGCTCCCACATGAACCGAGCAACGGAAGGGAAAAGGCAAACCAGGATTCAGCTCAGCAGCCGAGGAGGAAGCTGCTCATGGCAGGTGGGGTGGGAGGAGTTCTGCTGGAGCCGTCCATCCCAGGAGCACAGTGTTCCTCAGTGGCTCAGATCGGGAGAAAACCCTGAGCTGGAGGACAGCAGCCATCTCCCAAGGGTGGGGGAATGGCCACACACTGAGGGCATCCCTCAGACTGTGCTCCCAGGGCACAAAATCACAGCTCCTCTTCCTCGGGATGCTCTTGGGAATCAGCTGTGGGCTCAGCATTCGGAACACATCCTGGAATTTCTCTCCTAAGAGCTTACCCAGTTTCCTCTGAATTCATCCAGGAGTTCTAGAGATAACTGCTTGCAAGAAGCACAGTTTGTCTTAAATCTTGTCTCTGCCACCTTCACCCGAAGGTATGAAATGGAAATGGGGTCTGGTCCCCCACTGCCTGTTTGGAAATGCTGCCAAAGACATCCCATAACCTCCGAGAGGAAGCACAGAACTCCTGAGGTCAGCCAAGACACTCCCCTGGGAATGCACGAGTGCATCTCTGCATCCCACAGCATCCCTGCATGGAGAGGGAAGCGGGGATTACCCCAAACGAGGGCACAGGACAGAGCCCTTGGCTTGTGGCCACCAGGCCACTCTCAGCCCCCATGCCAGCCCTGAGCACTCCCCCGGTCCTGTAAACCCCAGGGAAGTTGTCCCATCCCTGGATCCCTCTGCTCTCCGGATTTCTGATACCCAGTGCTGGGTTGTCTCTTCTCCCTTGGCTCTCAGGTGACTCCCTTCTCATGAGGGACAAAGTGATCATCACCAAAATATTCCTATTTTTCCATTGGATAATGCCTTTCAATCCAACCCACGAATTAATTCCTTTCCCACATCTTCTGCAGTTGCTCCTGGAAAACATTTACTTTTCAACTGGCTTCTGCTTTCAAATTTGGGTATGAAGTTGGACACAGGGGATTTGCAGGAAGGCTGGGGAGCCGCTGGTTTTGGGGCTGGCACTGGTGTGGCATCAGGATGGGAGGGCAGTGGGGGACAGAGCTGTCCCCAAAACCAGGGGCAGAGGGGAACACAAAAGGGACAGACCCCTGCAGGAAGGCAAACTCAGCATCTGATCCTGGTGCACTTTTCAGTGAGGTTTTGCCAGGATTTGGGGATCAGAGGTGGTTTGAATGACAATTACCCGTCTTCGGCTGTCACCCAGGAGGTGTTTATGTGACGAATTGTTGTGGCCATAATATAGGACTTTCAGCTCTTTTTATTTCGTTGATTTAATGGATTTTCATTCTCTCTTTTATTTTCTGGAAGTACTATAAAGTCCTCCAGCATCACCCCTCTCTGCAAAATGCAGATTTATTTTTTTTTAAACAAAGACTAAAGCTGAAGTGCTTACATTCAGGGAATCACCCAAAATTTGAACACTTGCCAGGTACCATTTCCACCCTTAATAAGTACCAATCCTTTTTCCAGATGACATTCCAGGACATTGATTTTTTTTATTTTTTTTTTTTTTTTCCAACATCGCTTCTACTTCAACAAAAGGGGGAAAATGGGTTTTCTCATACAGAAGAGGCAACCCAAGAAGTGGAAAGCTGGACCTACACAAGCCGAGCTTTGAAATTAAAATCTGCCCTTTTCGGATTAACGAGGAGAGTGGTAAAACAAGAGAACAATTTACCGAGGGAGACATCAACCCTCAGCTGGCGGCGGCCGCAGGGGAGGCTGCTGCCTGCCCACAGGTTGCGGGGCAGGATGCAAAAATCACCCCCAGCTCACACTCCGTGGGAGGTCAGGCTCCTCGCTCGCCGGGGTCCCTTCTGGCCCTAAAATCTATGAATCTATTGAGGCTCTGAGGCTTAAAAAGCAGCAGCTGCTCCTGCGCAGCACCTAGTTCTCATAAGCATTTGGAATAATGGATCCATATTGTGCCAATGCATACTAATGTTAATATACATTTGCAGCGCACAATGTGAGGGCTTTGGAGACACCCAGGTGTCAGATGGAATCAGTGTCACTGCCACACCGTACCAGGACTCTGCCCCACGTCCCTCTTGGCTTCTCCAGGGGGAAGCTTTTGCTTCTTGGAAATTATTGTGTTTATCCCTTATGTTTCTGTCGGGGGAAGAAAAAATAAAGGTTGTAAAGGAATTGTAGCAGGCCCGCGGCAGGATTGGTGCTGAGGTTTGCAGCCAGGTTTGCACGGGGTTTGGGATGGGGATGGGAGAGAAAACAAGGAGAGGAGCTGTACGAGGTGTGCACAAGGAGTTCAGAGGTGCCTGCTGCTCTCCCTGGTAATCTCCTCGCAGGCAGCAACGAGAAGAAATTCAGAGCCGGGACTGGGGCTGCTCCCAGTCCCTCAAGTCTGGAGAAGTCACACAAAGCCTTTGAGAGCCAAAGACCCGAGCCTGCCTCTGCTGGGTTTCACCCCTCCAGCTTTCCAGGGCAAGCTCAGCTTCAGAGCCCGCACAGGGAAAATGGTTCTGTGGTTGTGTGGTTGCTTTTCTGGGACTGTGGGGGCACAGGAGGAGCAGGGTTCCCTCCAGCCCCACTCCCTGGGTGAAGCACTCTGGGTGTGGGGTGTCAGGGGAAGCTTTGCAGCCCAGATCTGCTCTGGGTGCTTCGTGAGGGTTCAGAGCATGTGTGGAACACCTTCACATCCATATATACACACAGATACCTGGACTTCTCAGCATCAGCATCAGCCTGTCCCAAATTCCCTGCCCGAACTCCCTTGTCCTGCTGATATGAGCCGCCCAATTCTATAGGGGAATTCAGGACAGCAGTACGGCACCCAGCAAGCCCTCAGCTGTTTGAATGCTCATTATTCCAGTTGTCCAGTCAGTCCCAGTGCTCGGGACCAGGGGATTTTGTCATCACACAGGCATTGCAAGGGTTAAGGCTCACCCTGCCTTGGGGCTGGATCTCATCCTTGGCCATCCCTATCTCTCTTTGTGAGGAGTTACTTCCAATGGAAAAGCTAAACCTACGTCCTTCTCCTATCCTTTTTTGCCCCTTGCTAAAAAATATAAATAAGTAAATATATAAATAAATAAATAAATACAATCCTAACAGAAATACTAAAAGGGAAAAAAAAAAAAAAAACAACAAAAGAAAAAAACAAAAAACAAAAACCAGCTTCCCAAATCCCCAGGGACTCTGATCCCCTTTAAACCCTGCACAGCCCCACAGAGTACCCTACTTCTGGATCTTCTCTCCTGTCTTCCAAACACCCTGGGAAGCCCAAGATACCCAGGTATCATTGGGATACCCCCTCAATCAGGACATGTGGAGCTGTTTCCGTGTCCTGGTTGTGGTTTAGGGAGGCAGGTGTGCATTTCCAGCGAGGACCTGTCCGCAGAAGGAAGCGGGGATGGCGGAGAGGGGAATACAGGAGGAAGAAAGCAGCGTGGCCCCGTGCCCAGGTGACAGTGGCACTCCGAGCACAGCCAGCACAACTGCACATTAGGCAGCTGATGGGGTTAGAGAGGTCCTGTGCGCTTCCCATTCCCCGAGGCAATGGAGGAATTATCCCATCCCTGCCCAACACCAGGCTCCTGCTTCTCACCCGGGCTGTGAAACCGCTGTTGGAGCGATCCAGGCCGAACTCTCAGCCCCATTCCCGGTCCCAGGACAACCCCAGAAAGGGCTCTCTCCTCTGACCCGCTCAGAGACAGAAAAACCTCCTCCCCTGACAGAAAACATGGGGCTGAGGGATGGTTCAGCTGCCCCGGAGCCTGGGTACGTCAGAGAAGGCAGGGCCACGGCGATGGGTGTTGCAGGGGGAACGTGCGTGTGCGAGGCTGGTTTGGTGTGTAACGTGGCACAGGGATGCGCTGCCGAGGATGTGGGGTGTGAGCAGGGGCCGTGCACACACGCGGACACGCGTGAAGGAATGCGGGCAATGCGCGGGGCGGGCGGCGAGCGCAGCGCAGGGCGGTGCGGGAGGGGACGAGGCAGACAAAGAGCTCTGCGGGAAACAGGGGGACACTTGGGGACACCAGCCCTGCTGGGGACACCCCTCGGGCGGCGCCGCTCGCTGTGCCAGGTGTGCTTTGGGTGTGCGATGTGTAAGGACAGGAGCGTTTGCACAAGTGCCGAGCGTCGCCTCTGTGACACTCGGGGTTCGTTTTCCCCACAGAGCTCCCCCCTACGCTAACACCCCGACTTCTAGGGGGTCGTTTTTAATCGCAGCGGCTGTAAAGTGACAAAAAAACTGCGCTGAGATCCCAGCCAGGATCCTGGGCAGCGCAGCCCCGCTCCCCTCGGGATGGGGACTGAGGGGCACTGCGGGGCTCAGGGGATGTCTGATAATTTTAGCGCGGTGTTGGCAAAATTTCCAGTCTTTCTGGCCGAGGTTTTCTGTGGGAGAAGGGAATCGGGAAGAGAGAGAAGAACAGAGAGGGACAGAGAGATAGGAAGGGAATGTGTGAGGTATGAGAGGGGGAAACGAAAAATAGAGCAGCAGAGGTTGTGGGGAGAGAGTAAGGGAGAGAGAGAAAGGGAGAAAGAATCGGAAGAGGAAAAGAGAAAGAATGAGGGAGGAAAAAGAAAGGAAGAAAAATAAAATAGAAAATGAGGGGAAACGGGGGGAAACAAAAGGAGAGAAACAGAAAAAAATTAAATTATAAAAACACAGGAAAAATACGAGAGAAATAGGTGTCTAAAGAAGAAAAATAATAACAACAAAAAAA
>VRYO01002581.1:2799290-2810571 GCA_009812075.1 Sialia sialis
AAAAAAGTTGTTTTCTGAAAGCGTCGTGGGTTTCCTGTCCCCGCTGCCTCTTGCGGAGGCTGTTAGTGTGAATGGCTCTTGTTGTTCAATGTGAATAAAAAACCTTTTAGTTACCTACTGTTCGGTCACCTGGTCCCTTTCATTTTATTTTATTTTAATTTGTTTTGACACAAGCCCGTGAGGAATGCTGGCCAGGCTCCCCCACTGCCCCCCAGCCCTGCCTGGGCTCTGGGGAGCAGCTCCCAGCGCTCCCCTGGGTGAGAGATGTGCACCTGCACAAGGTGATGCTGCTGCATCCCCCCGGCCCCCCAGCGCTCCCCATTTCCCGCAGCTCTCTGGCACTGGGAAGGGCACAGCACCCAGCCCAGCCCTTTTCCCCACAGCACACAGCACAATGCAGGATTTCTCTCTGCTGGGGGGCACCCAAGACCCTCCCCAGGGGCAGAGCAGCCCCAGGGGCCAGCTTTGGGGGTCACCAAGTGGGGGTTCAGCGATGCCTGCAGCAGCTTGTGCCCCATTTTCCCTGGCCGTGCTGGTGGCAGGAAGGGGGGGTCTCCTCCCCAGCACCCCAGCTCACCCCCCTTCTCTCTGCTGCTTTCTATCCCTTGAGATACAAAAATAAAAGGTCCCAGGCAGGCTGCAGCTCTGAACTAATATTTAAAATGCAAAATCATGGCAGAGTTTTTCGCCCCCCCTCTCCTCCCCCCTGCTCCTTGTCTTGCAGTAAAACGATATAAACAGAATAAATTACCTTCCCTTGCTGGCTTACGAGAGTCCCTCTCTCCTGACCTGAATTTTAAGTCCTGGCTCGGTTGTAGCACGGAGCACCGATGATTTATGGAAAGCCAGCCACTTCTCTGCATATTTTCTCTGTTCAGCCAAGTGGTGGAATTTATCCTTCCTATACCATTACTGGCGCTATTAACGGGGTGGCCAACGAGCCAGGGCGAGCCCCGAGGGAGCCGGGGCCAGCACAGACACTGGTGTCCCCTCAGTCCCCAAGAAAAACACCTCTCCCCCTTTTCACAGATGGGGAAACTGAGGCAGGAGCACAGCTGGCTGCACCTCTGGGCTCCAGCATCTCCAGGCTGTCGGTGTTTGCAGGTAATGGGGACTTTTTATCAGGACAGGGCGAAGTGCTGGTAAATAACCCACTCGCAGCATCGTTTTGGGGAGTATAAAGTGGTCAACCACTGCGTGAACACCGGTTGCTATTGTCATTGTTATTAATATTAATAATCATTCAAAATCCACAGGCACGGAGCTGAGGGCTGTTTTTAGGCTGCTGGGACACCCCATCTGTGAGACCTGGGCTGAAGAGGCTGAGGGAGGGACTGGGGATGGTGCTCCAAGGCTGGAGGCTCGCAGCAGGATGGGACTCAGCAGGAACAGCCACCAAAGCAGGGATGATCCCAAGGAATAATCCCGTGGCACAGAGGAGCAGCTGGGTGCAGGAGCCAAGCCCGGGGTCCCCAGCACCCCGAGGTGCAGGGAAGGCAGCAGCACTCAGGGATCCTGCCTGTGCCCAGCTGCAGGGTGAGCACAGGTCACAGCTCGGGCCCTGCCACCCCACAGGGCTGTCCCCAGCCACCCTGCCTCACAGCCCGGGCACATCCCAAGCCCAACACCCCGGCTGGCACCCAAGTGCCCCCTCATGGAGGCCAGGAGGGGAAAAGCTCCCTGTTGGGGACACCACAGTCACGCCATGTCACCCCCAGCAATGACCCTGCTGAGGAATCACCATTGTGAGCTCCAGCCTCCCCTGACCCCACCCCGAGCAGAATCGCGGGAATAAATTCCTTTTTTAAAGCTGTTGGGCAAACACCAATGCTATTCGTTTTCTTTTTTTTTCCTTCCCCGACCTTCTTGCCTTTTATTTTTTTCGGAAGGGGAAGGACTGCAGAAGGTGGAAAGTAATCAGGTTTTGGACCTGGGATAAAAAATAGCTGGAGTAGGTTGGGCTGACTCTTTATAATTAATAGTGGGCCTCGTAATAGGATTCTCCAGCCTTCGGTGCTCCCTGGAAACACCTTTTTACATAGGATATTGCTCACGATGGAGTGGCAGAGTTCTGATTTATGGGGGTTTGGCCTCCTCGAAGCAGCTGGGGAGGTGTCCTGGCCGGCAGGAGGTGTTGGGCAAGGGGCTGAGGGGTTTGTGGGGGGAAAGGTCGGGGAAGGACTTTGAGGGGGGATGTGGGTGAGCAGGCCCTTCTGCTCCAAAGGAGCAAGATGAGAGAGGTTTGGGGACAGCAAAAGGCTCCTTTCCCTGCCCAGCATCGCAGCGCACAGGCTCAGCAGGGAAATCAGGTGGGGCTGGGCAGCAGCAGGAGCAAAACCCCGCATCACCCGGAATGGGAGGAAGGAGAGGAGACAAATGTTGGGATACAAAAAACAACCCCAGGAGGCGCCACAGCAAAGGGCTAAGAGCGAACACAGCGCTACAGAGTGGAAATGTGGGAGAGCAGCAGAGCCGGGGGAAAGGGAGAATAGGAAGAAGAGTGGGATGGGGGAAAAAGAGGGAGCTTAGGGGGTCTGGGATGGGGTGTATCCCCTCTACATGTCAGAGCACCTCGAGGCCTGCAGGTGTTAAACCCGGCCGGGGATCCCCGTGCATAAATCACTGTAACAAGAGCGTTGTTCTCGTCTGGCCACAGCCAATGTGGCAGCAACGAGAGAAGATTGTATTAATTAATAATCATTACAATAATAACGCATAAAGACAGTAGCAAAGTAATTAGTCAGAGAGGGAGCGTTTGCTAATTGAGGCGGGGAGCTGCAGCCCAACCAACCTGGGGAGGAGCAGGGGAGGGAGGAGGTGGGAGGGTCGTGGGGTGTCCAGGGGGAAAAGTGGTGTGTGCGCACCCCAGTGCCGCCCTCAGCACCCTGCCTCCATCCCTAGCTGCAGTGCCTCAGTTTCCCCAGCCCTGCATCCCCGTGTGCTGGAAAAGGCTGTGTGAGGAGCGCGGCCCCGCGTCCCCAGGCTTTATTTTGGTCATTTCGGAAGGCAAGCTAGCAGAGGGTGCCAGCCGGGCTCTGTCACACGCCCTGCCACCCCGGGGCGGTGTCACTCCATGCCCAGCTGGCTCTTCAGGGCCCGCAGCTGGGCCGTGTGGATGTTGCTGCCCCCGCACACCACGAGCACCACGGAGTCCAGCGGGGTCCGCAGCCGCCCCTCCTGCTGCAGCCGCCGCAGGTGCCCCGAGTAGAGCACGGCCAGGGGGGCCCCGCACGCCGGCTCCACCAGCATCCGCTCGTCATCTGCGCGGGGCACAGCAGGGGACATCGGGGCCACCCCCAGAGTCAGAGCTCGCCCAGCAGCCCGACCGCAGCGACCCCGAGGTGCGGCGGTGTCCCCCCCGCTCACCCAGGAACTGCTCCACAGCCCGCACGGCCTCCGTGTCCTCCACCACCTGCGACATCACCTGGCACTCTCGGGCACACTCCAGCGCCCGCGCCGCCACCGTCTTGGCTCCCAGGCATGTGGCCACGCTGCGACGGGAGGGGACGAAGCGGTCAAGGCGGGGACACCCAGCCGGCCCTGCCAGCTCTCTGCACGCGTGGCTGCTCACCTGGTGATGTCGGGCAGGGTGACGAGCCGGCCGGCTTTGAGCGCCTCGTGGAAGCTGTGGGCTCCCTGCGTCTCGACGGCAATGATGGGGACATCCTGCCAGCCCACCTGCTGCAGGCCGGCCACGACTCCAGCCAGCAGCCCCCCGCCACCCACCGCCACCACGATAGCGCCTGGTTTGGCCTCCAGAGAGTCCTTTAGCTCCCGGACCAGGCTGGCGTGACCCTCCCTGCAGGGTGGGGGGCAGGAGGATGCAGCCTGAGGGCTCCCCGGGCCAGCCTGGACCTCGAGAGCGGGAACCGGGGACAGGAGCTGAGTCCTGGCAGCACTCACCACACCAGCGGGTGATCGAAGGGAGGGATGTTGACCCAGCCCTCGGTCCTAGCCAGCTCCTGGGCTCTCCTGTTGGCATCATCCCACACCTGGGTGGGGCAAGAGGGGCTCAGCAGGGCTCCATAGAGCCCTCACAACCGCGGGATGTGTCCCTTGTCACTGCGGGGCTGGGGGACGGCAGAACCCTGCTGAGATGCTAGGTGCAGGGGACGCAGGAGGGGGACTTTTCGAGATGGGGTTTGCCAAGCACCAATGAGCAGCTGACGTCAGCTCAGCCCCCTCTGCACCCCCCAGGCCCCACGTTTGGGGGTACCTTGCCATGGACCTCGACTGTGGCGCCCAGCTCCTCCAGTTTGCGCACGGGGGTGGGGCCGCTGCTGCTGGGGACCACCACGGTGATGGGCAGCCCCAGCTCCCGAGCCGCGTACGCTGCTGCCAGACCCGCGTTTCCTCCTGGGGAGAGGAGGGCTCAGGCAGGGCTTGGCCCCCTGCACATCCCCGGATTCCTCAGGAGCATCCCCCAGCTCGGGATGGAGTTACCTGAGGAGCACACGAAGTGCTGGCAGCCCTTCTTGGCAGCCTAAAAGGCAAGAGAGGAAGAGGGGAGGGGACTGCTGTGTCCCCCAGTGTGCCCCCCATGAGGGCAGGAGCGGCCCCCTGTACACGCCGTGCCCACACTCACATCCTGGCACAAGTGCCCGATGCCCCGGATCTTGAAGGATCCCGAGGGCTGGACGTTCTCCAGCTTCATGAAGACCTTGGTGCCCGCGGCCTTGGAGAGGGGCAGGCTCTCCAGGACGGGGGTGACGACGTGGAAGGGCTTCTGGCCCCTGACAGGCTGGGCTGCCATGGTCTGACGATGGAATCTCTGCCAGGGACAGGCGCTGGAGTCACCGGCTGCTCCCCACGGGTCCCCCCCGCAGCCCCGATGCCCATTCCGGGCTCGGTGCGGAGCACAGGAGGCTCTGGGGAGGGACAGGGCTGTCCCCACCGTCCCCTGCCATCTCTAGAATGCAGCAGCACCGATGGGCTCCCCCTGGAATATCCCAGGACAGGCTGTGCCACCCCCTCCTCCATCCCGCTGGTCCCCAGAGCCGCGGTGTCCCCAGGCGCCCCGGGCACGCCCTGCCCTGTAACCCTGTCAGGACGGGGAAATGAGGAATACCTGGTGTCCCGTGGGCCTCGCTGCGTGTCCTCAGCCACCGCCGAGCCTGCGGGACCCGAGAGGCAGAGGTGACGTCCGAGGGGCCGTGCCGGTGTCCCCAGGTCGCCGGGCTCAGTCACGCAGCAGGGCAAGGGGCAGGGGTCGGACATTGCCCCGGCGGGGCTGTTTGCTCAGCCCTGGGCGGGTTTTACAGCCCGGGGCTGGACTGCAGCCGAAGGCGGCTGGCCACGGCCGGGCACGCTGCCGGGTGACCCGCGGGGACAAACACGTATGGCCCCGCCGGCCAGATCCCTGCAGCTTTCACATGCCCGGGAGATGGGATGTGGGCTCCGAGGAGACGGGAGAAGAGCAAAAGCAGCTCACCAATTATTTTGGGGGCCCTCAAAGGTTTGCACTGGATATTATCAGGTCTGGCCAAAAACACGTACCAGCAGATTTTAGGATTTTGCCCCTGAACCCTGGTGCAGCCAGGGCAGCCCCAAACCCCCCAGCCAAGACACTTCCCACTGCCTCCAGACGAGCCACCACATCCCTCTGCTCACCCTGCCAAGCCCCCACCCACGGCAGCCCTTGGATCCTCTCCAAGCTCCACATCCCAGGGGGTTCAGCCCCTCCGGCTGCAGCAGACCCCTGAGATGAGCTCCCCCACTCCAGCTGGCCGTGCCAGGCACCCCGTGGACAAAGAGCACCCCTTGGAGGGGCTGTCCCAAGTGACCCCAAGGTCCAGCAGCCCCCACGCTGAGCCCCCTCCTTTCCTCTGGGACCTCTCCTTGACCTGGTGACACCCCCAGGGTAAAAGTCCTACCTCTGCTCCGAGGGGCTGGTTCTGTCCACAGCAGGCAGGGAGGAGGAAGTTGGGATCTGGAGGAAGGCCCAGCCCTGGCCCACAGCCCCGCAGCCGCAGAAGGTTCCTCTGCTGCTCTGGCCAAGCTGGAGCAGCCTGGAAGCAGAGGGCACAGGGAGTCCCGAGGGGGGACACTGCACTGGAGCCAACACACACCAAACAGGGTGCACTGGGAGCTCCACACTGTGCCCAGCTCTGCCCAGTGCCAGGCAGACAGCAGCGAAACCAGAACGCGGAATTTTGGTCCCCTGACCCCAAACTGTGCTGCAAAACCCCCGAGCACCCCTGCTGGCAGGGGGAGAGCTCTGGAGCAGCCCTGCAGCTGCTCTTTGGTGCCAGCAAAGCATCCCTGCTTCCCACACCATCCTTGGGCTCCTGAGTGACCAGCACAGAGCACAGCGCTGCACCTCTGCACAGAGCCACGCTGCTTTTGGGACCCAGGGGCCTGGAAAGGAGGGGAATGAGGAGGATTTCTGGAATGGGGTGTCAGGGGGGACAGAGCTCCCGTCCCTCTGGGGGCCTTTGGAGTGACCCCCATCACCTCACTGTAGGCAGAGGTTGCAGCCACCTCCTGAGGGTGGGATGGTAGCAGGAGCTGGGAAAGGGGTGCAAGAAGGCTCTCCCAGCTCGCAGGGATGAGGCTGGAGACCCCCTTGGGGGGGACACCAGAGCTCAGCTCAGCCCTGGGGTGCTCCAGGGTCCCTTTCCAACCCCCACACACCTCCCTGTCCCTCTGCTGCTCCCCTTTTGGCTCCATCCCTGCTGTGAGGAAGGCGTGCCAGGCTGTCACCTGGTCACTTCCCTTGGCCAGCATCCCTGGCTGACACTGTGGCAGCAGCTGGGATGATATTTAACAACTTTCTGTTTGTTTTTCCGCTTTTAAGGAAACAAAAACGGGAATCAGCAGCACTGCAGCAGCATGCCCTATTCCTCCTTGCTGCTCCCACACCCAGTGATGGTGATCTGGGGAAACTGAGGCAGAGGGACCCCAAAAGCAGCCCTCCCTTCCACAGCAGCCTATGTACCATGGGAACACAAAGGGACACAGGTTCTGCCATCCCTAACTCACCTGCAATCTGTCCCAGCACAGCGGGGTGTGGACACCCCACCTTCCCCAGGGTTCCCACCCAAGCTTTTGGGGTGCCAGCACCCCACCAGCCCAGCTCTGCTCCCTCCCACCCCCCGCAGCCCTGGGGAGCCCCAGGGGCCCCCAGCCCCGATGGGAACCTGGCACCTTCAAAGCACTGCCGAGCTGCAGCTCATTAATCCCCCGGTAATGACCTCGTTATTCCTAACGAGGCAGAGCGGATCAAGGGAGCTGCCTAAGAGGATTTTGCACCGCGGGTTTTGGGGACGGGGCGCACAGGTGCCAGAGGAAAGGAAGACAAAAGGCATGAGGATGGTCTGGCACTCCTGGGGGGCGAGCAGTGGGGCTCCCCCACTCCAGCAGCAAAGAACCCTTCACAGCCTGCACCCCAAAAGCCTCACTGGCCTCACACCCTCCCACCAGCAAAGCAGATCACCCTGTTAATGGGGAGGGGGCGAGACCCCTGCGTGAGCCCAACCCCAACAGAAGCCACCGGAGAACCTCAGCAGAGAGCCAAGCACAGCCACCAGCACAGAGCACTTTATTTGCAACAACCAAACCAGCTCACTGCCCTCCTGTCTGCGCCGAGGACGAGCCCCAGCCTCCCAGGACGCCCCGTTTCTGGGAAGAGCCCCCCCAAACCAGGCATCAGCACCCAGGGAAAGGTCCTGGGATTGGGACGGGGATTTGGAGAACCCCACGGCAGGGAGGGGCCAGCCCCTTGTGCAGCACAGCCAGGACCCTGAGAGGCAGAAAGGGCAATGGGGCTGGGTGTAGAACAGAGCTGAGACCCCCCTCACCCAGCTGCCCCACAGACGGATCCCCCACAGGATAGACGCCCACGGATGGACAGATGGACGGGACCAGTGCCTGCTCAGTCCCAATGGACCTTGACTGGAGGGAAGGTCCAGAGGTCAGGGTGGCCCATGTGGAGCAGGGAACTGCAGGGGGATGTGCTCCAGCGGAAGGGGGGCACATCATCCCAGGCGGGGCCGCTGACCGCCACCAGCCCAAAGGTGGGCACCATGGCCGAGGAGGTGACCTGCAGATGGGGACACAAACCAGGGCAGTGGGTCAGCACAGCCCAGGAGAGCTGCTGGGGGGTGTTCCCCAAGAGGAGCCCCTCCAGGGCAGCGTGGCTCGCACACCTTCATGTCGATGCCGCCATGGCAGCGCTGGCGCAGCGCGGGGAAGGGGTAGGTGCCGTTGGCAGGGTTGAGGTCGGAGCGGGCAGAGATGGCGTTCTCGGCGTTCTGGGGGGGGTCACAGCCCTTGCACCGTGACAGGGGGTCCTGCAGGTAGTTGTTGGACCTGCAGAAGGGCCGGGAGAGAGCCACAGATCACAGAAAATTCCTTGGTGGAACACCCATTTTGGGTCTGGGGTCCCCAGCACACACCGCATCAGGCGGATCATGGAGTCCAGGTCGTGCACCAGCGTCTGGTTCCGCCGGAAGATCTGGGCACGTGGGTTCTTGTCATAGGTGAACCAGTCCCCATACTTCCTCACCAGCTCCAGGTTCCCACTGGCGTTGAAGATCTCCTCATAGTACCTGGGTGGGGGAACCCGGCAAGGTGGCACCAAGGGAGTGCAAGGTGAGGACTGCTGCCCCTCTTTCGGGGCAGGCCACGGGGAGGGGTGGCACTCACGGCACGTTGTAGCTGGCCCAGTAGCCCTGCTGGTACAGCAGCTCTGTCTGATCAGCCACCACCACCAGGCCCCTGTGCTGGGAGGAAGAGCACTGGTCAGAGCAGAGGGGGAAAAAGCCACTGGGGATAGTGAGGGACATGCTGGGCTGGGGGGAACACATAGTGGTACCAAACAGAGGTGCTGGGCACCCATCACCTCAGTACCAGCATCTCCAGAGCCTTCAGCCACAGACACACCCCAGCACCCTGTGACCATCCACTGGGCTGGGCAGGCACCGCCCTCAGGGCTTTCCCAAACCCACAGGGATGGGACTCAGGGAGGAACGGAGCCACTCACGGGATCTGCTCCAGCACCGTCAGCACGCCCGGCGCCAGGCTCGCTCTGCCGGGTGTGAAGGCATTGTAGTCCACCACCATCCACTGGTTGTTGTACCTGGTATGGAGAGCCAGAAATGCATCCCTCTGGCAGCCTGGGCACCCTCCATCCATCCCACCCCTCCAGGACCAGTTCCCAGGTGCATCCCACCCACTCACGTGCCGCTGTTGAAGCGCCGGAAGACCGTGGCCCACTCGGGCCCGCTGCGGGCCAGCCGGTTGGCCACGATGTTCCTCAGCCACTCCAGGACGCTGCCCCGGGGCTCCAGGTACTTCCACAGGGCCGGGTTGTTGTTCCCAATGGTGGTTTCCAGGGCGACCTGCAGGGCAGGGAGTGACGGGGAGGGTGGCAGGGCCGGGGAGAGGCCCCTGCGGACCAGACCCACTCACCAACCCGCTGCTGAGGATGTAGAAGTCATCCATGGAGAAGATGGCGCCGGGGTAGGAGGAGAACACCTGGACGCTGCCAGGGATCTGAGACTTGCCTGGAGGGGGGATGCAGAGGGATCAGAAGTGGGGTGTGAGGCGCAGCCCCCCCAGCCCAGCGCACGCACCGCCGGCCGAGGTGCGGAAGGGCAGCGTGTACTTCTTGATGATGCGCAGCATGGCCTGGTACGAGCTCCAGGTGTCGTGGGCCACCAGCAGGTCCCGCTGGCCTGGCAGCAGCTTCACAAGAGCCGAGCAGGAGCCCGAGCCCAGCACACGCTGCGGGGAGGAGCGGTTCAGGGCGGACTCCAGGTCCTCCAGGTCACCCCCCAACTGCAGCAGCCTGGGGGGAAGCAAGGCATAAGGTGTCAGGTGAGGGATGCCCCAGCCCTGGAGCTGAGCTGGCTCAGAGCTCTCTGCCTGTCTGCCCATCTCCACCACACCCCAGGGCAGGAACGTGTGCTGGGAGCACCCTGGTAGCATGAGCAGGGAGGAAAGGGGGAGCACAGCAGTGGGGAAACTGAGGCAGGGGCTGTGGGGGGAACCCACCACCCAGTCCATGGGGTGGGGAAGACGACAACCTGCCCTGGCTCTGTCCTGCCCCAGCAGCAGAAGACAAGTGCCCAGAAAAGGCGAGCAAATTGGAGTGGCTGTTCCTGGACATGCAAGAATTGTCCTCGCAGCACTCCAAACCCTGGGACAACCATCCCCCACTCTCCACCACCTCTGAGAAGGAGCTCACAGGAAGCCGAAGGGTGCCAGGGTGATCCTGCCCCTGGGGAAGTCCAGGCGCCCGTTGTAGCTGTCCTCCAGCCCCTTCAGCTGCAGCAGGGCCAGGTGCACCTGGGGACAGGGGACAGAGCTGGCACCCGGTTCCTGTTAGGAGGCAGGCTGAGAAGTTTTGGGGGACACGCTCCCTCATTCCCTCAGGGAACAGAGCAGATCAGTTGGGTCTCAGTGCTGCTGCAGAGGCACTGGGGGAAGTGTCACTGTCACCAAGGTCATGACTCAGCACCCATGGCCGAGGGTGACAAAACCACCTCCTGTGCACCCCAACTGCAGCATGTGAGGCTCCAGCGAGGAGAAAGTCATGAGTCACCCCAGCAAGGAGGATGACCACATCCCTACCATCCTACCTGGAGCCCGGCCAGGACAGCTCACTGCCCTGCACTGTCCTCTGGATTAAAGGCCCAGGAGCATCCAGGGGGGTTCCTCTGGCTGGGGGTTCCCTATCCTCACCTGGTGCCAGTACTCGCTGTCTTGCCCTTTCGCCACCTGCTCTTCCATCCAGGCCAGGTTGGCCTCCAGGTAGTCCCGCAGCTTCTGGCAGTACTCGCTCTCGTACTTGAAGGGGCCGCAGTAGCCCACCATGGTGTTCATCCAGTGCATGTACATCAGCTGGGGACAGGGCCGCGGTGTCACCGGCGGGGACAGCCCGGGGAGCCACCTCGGCACGCACTTCGGGACGGGTCCGCCTTACCTGCTCGGTGACAGCAGCCTCGGCGAGCCCAGCAGCGTAGGCCTGCAGGCTGTCATTGTACGAGGCGTTGGTGGCCACCTCCAGGAAAGCCCAGCTGTGGGGACACGGGCACGGCGGGTCACGGACACGGCTGGGACGAGGCACCCCAATGACGGCGGCTCGCCTGCGGCCACCCCATCCCCGCTCGGCTCCATGCGGGCCCGTCCCGTCCCGTCCCGCCCGGGCCGTACCCGACGTGTGGGATGCGGTCATCGAGGCTGGCCCAGGCCACGGCGGCGGGGTGGCGGCCGGGGAGGACACGCAGGCGCTCGGAGCCGGGCTCCAGCAGCACGGAGACATTGCGGGGCACCGGGG
>VRYO01002581.1:2811571-2856658 GCA_009812075.1 Sialia sialis
CCCCCTCGCCCCGCCCGGGCAGCGCGGGATGGGGCTCGGGGGGCAGTCCCCGCTCGGTGTGCCCGGGCAGCGCTGTCGCTGGTAGGTGTCGCGGGGCTGTCCCCTCCAGGGGACCATGGGGCAGGGAGCCGCGGCGCTGCCGGCCGCGACCCCGCTGCTGCTGGACGTGCGGCACTCGCTCCCTGCCGGGGAGGATGCTCTGAGCCACGGACGGGGCCCCGATGTGAGTCTGGGGGCTGCGCTGGGGTTTGGGGGGCGCCGGGAGGGGTCTGGGTGCTGTCGGGGTGGTGAGGTCCCGTCCCGTCCCGTCCCGGCTTCTCCGCCATCGCAGCGGGGATCTCTTCAGGATTTCCTCCCTGCTGGTTTGTTCCTCTGCAAACCTCGCTGCTTCCCAGGCCCGCGATGGGTGGGCTGGGGACAAAAGTGTCCCCCTCTGCTGGCCCTGGCACGGCCCTCGGCCCACGCACATGGAGCACAGGTGGGGAAACTGAGGCAGGGGTGACAGTGACGTGCCAAAAACAGCCCCATGGCAGCGCTTGTGGGGACACAGTGTCCTCTCGGGGTTCCCATAGCAGCCCTTGTGGGGACAGTGGGTGCTCGGGGGTGCCCGGCCATGCAGCCTCCCCTCTGCCCCGCAGTGCTGGGAGGTTCGGGAACACAACAGCTCTGAGTGGTGCCACTTCATCCGGAGCAACCCCGACTGCCAGATGGACGGGGGCTTCCTCGACTACCTCAATGGGGTCTTCTGTGTCTTCCCACCCCGGCTGCTGCCCCTGGCTGTCACCCTCTATGTAAGGACGGGAAAGGACAGTGCTGGCAATGCTCTGCTATGGGGCCGTGTGGTGGGGACCCCGCTGACCCCTCTGTGCCACCCCTGACCCCACAGGCTCTCTGGCTCCTGTACCTGTTCATCATCCTCGGTGTGACAGCAGAGAAGTTGTGAGTGGCCCTGCAGGGGAGGGGACTGTCCCCAGAGTGACCCGTGGTTGCCAAGTAGCCCCATCACCTCTCTCTGTCTCCTTTTCTGCCCTTCCAGCTTCTGCCCCAATTTATCAGCCATCTCCACCAACCTGAAGCTGTCCCACAACGTGGCAGTATCCTTGGCAAATCACAGGGGCCCTCCACCAGGGAGGGGTGTGGGGACAGGGCAGGGAGGTGGCTGTGACAGGGTCACTTGTGTCCCCTCGGCACCGTGCCGGGTGAAACCAGTTCTGAGCGTGAGCTGGAGGTGACAGCGGGACAAGTGCTGGCACTGGACAGGAGCACACAGCAGCCATGTCCCCACGGGGAGGGGACACCAGGCCTTTTCCTTGACGTCCCTCTCCATGGTGTCACCTTCCTGGCCTTTGGGAACGGGGCACCTGATGTCTTCAGTGCTGTGGTGGCCTTCTCCGACCCCCGGACAGCGGGGCTGGCCATCGGGGCCATCTTTGGTAAGGGGACCCCACTGCCATGTCCTCATGGGTGATGTTTTGAGCTATGGGATGTTCCCATGTCCCAGGAGAGTCCTGCTGTGTTGGCAGGTGCCGGTGTGTTTGTCACCACGGTGGTGGCCGGGGGCATCGCCCTGGTCAAGCCCTTCACGGCCGCCTCCAGGCCCTTCCTCAGGGATGTCATCTTCTACATGGTGGCTGTCTTCCTCACCTTCGTGGTCCTCTACTTGGGCAGGATCAGGCTGGGAGAGGCTCTGGGTGAGCACAGTGGGATTTGGGATGGTGGGAGCAGCCTGGGGGTGGTGGGAGCAGCCTGGGGGTGCTGTGACCCCCCCATCCCTCCCCCATCTCAGGTTACCTGGGGCTCTACGTGTTCTACGTGCTCACCGTGGTGCTCTGCACCTGGATCCACCGGCGGCAGCAGGGGGATGGGCTGGCCCCTCCCAGCCCCTGGGAGCCAGGTAAGTGCTGCCCAGCTGGGAGGGGACCCCCGGGGTGTTGGGGTCCCCTTCCACTGCCCCTGCCTGCTCCTCTTCCCTACAGAGATGCCGACAGATGTGGAAGAGCCGGAGCCCTCGGGCACAAACAGTGGGGACTATGGTACGTTGTTCCCTGTGGGCTCAGGGGTCCAAGAGCCCCCCAGGCTGCTGCAGGTGTCACTGTGGGGTGACTGAGCCCATCGGGCTCCCTGGGGACACTGCAGCCCCATGCTGGAAGGGCTGGGGAGGCCAGGGAGCCCCCACCCCGCTCAGTGCCATGGCCCCTCACAGGGGAGGAGTACCGGCCCCTGCTGCCCTCCCAGGAGTCCTCCTTGCGCATCCTCAGCACGGCCCTGAGCCCCCTGGACTACCGCAAGTGGAGGAGGAAGCCCTGGTACTGGCGGCTCTTCAAGGCCTTCAAGGTGAGCAGGGAAACAGGAGACCCCCGGGCATCCCCATCCCTCTGTGCCCCGGGGCTTTGCAGTGGGGATGGTGGGACTGGGATGGGGCAGTGGGGGTGGGAGCAGGTCATGGGGCACCTGGCCCGGTGTCCCAGAGGGTGTCCCCCGTGCCAGGTGCCCGTGGAGCTGGCGCTGCTGCTCACCGTTCCTGTTGTGGATCCTGACAAGGATGACCTGAACTGGAGGAGACCCCTCAACTGCCTGCACATCCTCACCAGCCCGCTGCTCTGCATCCTCACTCTGAAATCAGGCACCTGTAAGAGCCTGGGGCAGTGCCAGCTTCCAGAAGGGGACAGGGCCACCAAAGCCCTGGGGAGTGCAGGAGCCTGTCAGAGCTGGCTCCCCATTGTGGGGGGGAGGGATGGACAGGAAGAGCCAAGCAGCTGGATACACCCTCACAAGGGTGGGGGGCTTGGGCCCCCAGGTCCTTGGGGGGGCAAAATGGAGCAGGCCTGGCCTGCCTGGGGAAACTGAGGTACAGAGGGGAGCAGCTCTGTGAGGTGGCTTTAGCTGACAAGGCTTTACCTCCTACCTCAATTCTGGTGAGATCCGTCCCAGCCTCTCTGATGCCTCTTCTCCCCACCATGTGCAGATGGGCTGTACCAGATCCAGGGCGTCTTCCCAGTCTGGGGACTGGTCACACTGGTTGCCTCTGCCCTGGCCCTCATCATCTTCATCACCACAAGCAACGAGGAACCACCCAAGTATCACTGTGTAAGGTGTCCCCCAGCCCTGGGCACCCAGCAGGGACCAGCACAGCCTGCTCCAGTCTAGGCTGAGCAGGAAGCTGGACCTCTCTCCCAGTTCCCAGTGTCCCCAGGAGGGACGCCAGGAGGTGTGCAGGGTGCTGTGGGATGCACACAGCGACAGCTTGCTCCTCTTCCTCTCAGGTGTTTGCCTTCCTTGGGTTTCTGGCCAGCGCCATGTGGATCAACGCCGCAGCCACGGAGCTGGTGAACATCCTGCGGACTCTGGGCATCATCTTCCAGCTCAGCAACACCGTGCTGGGCCTGACACTGCTGGCCTGGGGCAACAGCATCGGTGGTGAGGGCTCTGCTGCTCCTCAGTGCCCCCCTGGCACACCCTGGGGGGTCCCCTTGCCATGCTTAATGTCTCCTTTTGTCCCTCAGACACCTTCTCCGACCTGACCATGGCACGCCAGGGCTATCCCCGCATGGCCTTCTCCGCCTGCTTTGGGGGCATCATCTTCAGTATCCTGTGGCTGCCAGGGCCAGCGTGGTGGCACGTGGGGCGGGAGCTGCCTGAGTGTCCCTGCTTACAGCCCAGGGAGAGTCCCTTCAGCTGCGGGATCCCTGGAGAGGAGCGGGGCAGGATCCATCCCAGAGTCCCTCCATCGCTGGCAAACCCCACAGTGAAAGGGACAGGGATTTGGGAGGGGCAGGGACAGAGCCAGCAGCACCCCCTGTCCCCACAGCTGCCCCAGGCCCAGCTGGGTGGGAGTTTGGGCTGGAGTGCGGCAGGTTTGGGATTTCCAAAGGGAAGGAGGGGAGGGGTCTGTCTCGCTCTGGTGGGTTTTGGGTGGTGCCCAGACCAGGCTGAAGCCTCTCCTCGAGTGCTCAGGGTTGTATTCACCCCAGAGAATGCTTTAGCAGGAGGTGCAGGAAGGAGGGGGACGTGGGGCAGAGGGCTGTGCTCAGTGCTGGCTCTCCTGTGCTGTGTGTCTATCCTGAACGTGCTCCAGACATCCTGGTGGGCGTGGGCCTGGGCTGCCTGCTGCAGATGACCAGCAGCCAGCCACTGGTGAAGGTAAGGCTGTGGTGACACGGGGACACGGGCCAGGCTGGCAGGACGCCTGTGCCACCCGACATGGCCTTGCTGTCCCCACAGCTGGAGCCGGACAGCCCGCTGGTGTGGGTGCTGGCCGGGGCGCTGGGGCTGAGCCTGGTGTTCTCCTTCGTGACGGTGCCGGCGCAGTGCTTCCAGCTGGGAAAGGCCTACGGGCTCTGCCTGCTCACCTACTACCTGCTGTTCCTGAGCGTGGCCCTGCTCACCGAGTTCAGGGTGATCCACTTCTCCACCCCCTGAGGGCCCCAGCAGAGCCAGCCCTGGGTCTGTCTCACCATCCCCTCCCTGTCCCTGGCAGGGGCACAAGGGCACCTGGACCTCACCGTGCTGCCAGAGGGGCCAGACCCCGCTGCTGTCCTTGGGGGAAGGAGCTGCCAGTGCCCACATCCTCTCCTCACTCTCTTTAATCCAATCCAGGGAACTCTGGGCAGGAGCAACATGGGAACCTCAGCTGTGTCTGGTGGCAGGGGCAGGGCCAGAGGATGGGGAAGCTCCAGCTCAGGGGCACAGCAGGAGAGGTTTTGACTCCTCAGCTCCATGTGGGGACACAGCTGGGGCAGTTGTGCTGCACGGGGTGACTCTGTGGCCCAGGCACACGTCTGTCCTTGGGAAGGACTGTCCCTGTTGGCACCGTGGGCTGGAACAGCAGACAGGGCACAGCCAGACAGGGTTAAGGGGACACAGTGCTCCAGGGACGCACTGGGCTGAGTGCAAGCAAAGCCTGAGGGAAAAACAAACACCAAACCAAGGGAGGCTGGTTTCCCCTGCTTTTTTTAGTAATGTTTTTCAACCTGAGTTTCAGATCCTACTTTTCTCCTCCTCCTGGCGTGGGCAGAGCTGTAGGAAAGGACTTGGAGGTTTCCACACAGTGTTGACCTCTGGCAGGACTAGATTTAGGCACTGTAAAAAAAATTGCAATAAAAAAAAAAAAAACAAACAACAAAAAACCCCATAAACTCAACCTTGACTTTTGCCTGCTGCAAGGGCCACTCCTGCTCTGTGCTGGTGTGACACAGCCCTGACTCAGCATGGAGGGGAGAGGGAACAGCCAGGACTGAGTACCCTGGGACACCCAGAGGGGTTTGGGTTTTTCCCCAGGGAGTGGGGAAGTGGTTTCCAGCCTGATGTCCCCAGAGCAGTCACGTGCTGTCACACTGGGAACAGCCCCAGCACGGCTCAGTCCCTGGGGACAGGGAATCCTGCAGAGCCCACAGTGCCTGCAGAGTGGAAGGGGTGGGCTGGTTCTGCTCCCAGCTGGAGGGTCCCCAGGACATAGGCTGGAAAGGAAATTGTCCCTCCAGAGGGACACCCACGTCCCTGCCCCACGGCTGTTGTGCAAACACCACAACTGTCAGACCTGGTTCCTCCTCCTCTCCTCCCGGGCCTGGACCATTTCTCCTTTTTCTAACAGATAGCAGCACTTTCACAAAAAGGAGCACTGCTCGTGCCTGCAGCCACTGGCTGTGCCGGAGTGATCCGGGACACAACGCCCGCTTCCTGCCACAAGCAGGGCTTAGGCAATCCAACCCTGGCACACGGCCCAGCACAGGGTGCAGGGTCACACAGCCCTTCTGGCCTCACCACTGCAGGGGCAGCTCTAGAAAACCCAGCTTTAAAAGCCTTATTTGATGTTCAGGGAAAGGGGGAAGGCGGGAGGGAAGGCTTTGTAATGTCCTGGAACAGGAATGTGGAGCAGCTCAGCAGGGCACGAACACAAACATTCCCAACACAGGCACTTGCCACCAGAGAGGGCAGGCAGGCTCCTCTTCAAACACTGGAAATGCTCCAGCTTGGCCAAACCCCACCTCTGGAATAACACAGGAAGGAGGAAAGGAAGCTGCTCCTTTACGAAGCCAAGGATGCTCTTTATTAGTGCGCCTGAAAAAAATCTAGAGAACATCTGACAGACACGTCCATAAAATCGGGTTTTTTTATAAACAAAACACCAGCATACAAAATCCTGCAGTGCTTCCTCCCGTGCTCCCTACAAAATGATTGTCTCCATCGTCAGTCTGTGTGTGGGGGGAGGGAGAGGAGGATAAATAGAAGGGGATGCCCCGTACTCAAACTTTGTTTCCTTCCAAAGTCATATGGAAGAAGCAAACTCCTGCCACCCTCCTTGGCTTTATAAAAATAATGAACGCAGGGGGTATGTGGGGGAGGATCAACACCTTGGGGGCTGCACCCTGACCCCCAGCCCTCCAGGGAGCCCTTTATTGCATGGTCAGTGGTCAGTGCTCAGTGCCTTCCTCAACACAGCCTAAAGCCACAGCTCCCAGAACACACCCCCTGAAAAAGAAAAAAGTCACTGACATCCCAGCCAGGAGAAATCAGCTGTAGGGGAATGCGGAGATTAAACACAGCCACATTTTCCCCCACTAACCTTCATAATGCTCATTCATGCTGCCCACAACTTAAAGCACAACAAACACCATGTCCTGCAGCCCAGGACTAATCTGGATAAACCTCCACGCAGAGCAACTGCAGGAGCAACGGCTGCACTGTTCCTTAATTTGTGGTTGAATTTATGGTTTGGAAAACAGCCCTTTAAGGTCCTTCACGGGTCAGCTCAGAAGTACTTTCATACCTGCAAGTATCCAGAAAGGAAACAAAGAGTTGCCATGAGGCACGCAGGAATTTGCAAAGGGTTGGGAGCAGCCACTGGTGCGTGTGTGCTGCCTGGGAAGCTGCTCTCCCACTCTTTCCAAGTGCTCCCATTATGCCACAGAAGGAGAGATTTCCAGAAGCCTCCCCCTGGAAGTCTCACCCACCCAGGAAATGCTCTTGAGCTGCCCAGGTAGGATTAGCCCTCTCCTGCTGTCCTTGTGCCACAAGGTGAGGCCACCAAGGGACAGACTGGCATGTGGGACAAAGGGTGTGGGGACACAGATCTCCCACTGCCTGCTGCACCTGGAGGAAGGGGGAAAATTCCCCAGGAAGCTCCACTCAGACCTGAACCCGAGGAAAGATCAGTGAGAGGTGAGGGAAGCTCCCAGCTGCCAGGGCAAAGAGGGACTTGGAGAGAAAAATGATGACAATGGATGACACAATCCCACAAACAGGGCAGAGCTGGGAAGGGATCTCTTCTCCCCCTTCCTCCTCATCCCTCAGCTCTCAGGTGCAGACAGGCAGACAGGTGAGAAGAATCCGTGCAGCAGAGCTCTTCAGTGCATCTTCCCAAGATCTGACTGAGCTGGTATTTTCCAGCCTGAGCAGCATTCCTGCAAGGGAGGAGCCCCACTCTGTGCTGGGATATTCTCGACTGAGGACTGAGCAGCAGGACTGTAATGCTCAGGAGTCTCCTTAACCCAGAGCCAGGCAGAAAAAAAGGAGACTTGGAGCTGCAAAACCTTCCACTCTTCTTCCCAACCATTTATCTGAGCTAAGGACCAGCCAGAGAGGTTTTGCAGAGTAGGGGGCCAAGTGGCAGAGCCCAGCAGAATCCTTGTCCCTGAACAGAGGCAGGAGTTTTGGGGGTTGCAGAGGTGACCCAAGCCCAGCAGTGCCACGGGCAGGATGGCCAGCAGTGATGCAGATACAGCAGAGACAGAGTCTCCAAACCCTGTCCCACCTATGGTCATAACACAATGGGGTGCTGGCCCTCAGTTCTGCCTCAGAACTGCTCAGGGACAGTGCAATTCAGTGACCAGAGCTGGAGCTACTACAGGAGTGCATCTAGGAGTGCCAAAAAGGAGGGGGAGGGCAGGCTGCCCTTCCAGTGCTGAGATTTCACAACACCTCCCCTTTCTTTGCGTAAGGAAGGTGGAGAAGAGAGAAAATCTCACTCCCTGATCTTTGTCCCTAGGTTCATGGTAGCCTTTGAGCAACAGGGATCTTCCACAAGTTTTGCTATGGTCAGGTGACTTCAGCGAATTCCCTGCTGTTAATGGATTACCCATCCCTTTCCCCAAGGTCTGTTAGTGGTAAGACAAGCAGCAGGAGCTGGAGCCTGGGAAGGGGCTGAGGGACAAGGGCTCTGCTCTGAGCATCACACTCAGCCTGTGTGCAGCAGCCTCCCCTGAGCCCCCTGAGCTTCTCAGCAGCCGCTGCTGGGGGCGAGGCTTCATCCCTACACTGGTACACTGACAGATCTATATACACCCTCCCAAAATACAGCCTGGGGAGGAATACTCTAGGTTATTGCATAGAAGGTGGCTCGCATTAGCTAGGCCTAAATGACAGTCTGGGAGCGCTGCCGGAGGCTCAGGGGCTTCAGAGAGCTGCTGGCAGCAGATGCAGACTCTTGCAGTGCTGTCTGAGATTCCTCTTTCCTGGAGTGCTCCTCGTACCATTCCTGCAGCAGGGGAGCAAACAGGCAGGGGTCAGGCTGTGCCCCACACACTCCAAAAGGTGTCACTGCCATGTGAGGACACATTTTGAGGCACAAAGAGCTCTTTCCACAGCCCTGGACACAGCCTAACCTGGAACAACCCAGATAACTGCAGCAGTGCTGGATGCACTGAGACCCTGCTACCCAGAGCCCAAGGAAACTTCTCTCCCTCAGGATGCCCCTCCTGAACACTCAGGGCTTGAGTACAGCTGTTCCCATGATGTCTGGGACTTGCAGAGCTGCTCCTGGTGCTGGGCAGAATGTCTCAGAGTGTCACATCCCTCAGCCACAGACCAAGCAGAATAGGCAGGGAGTTTCTCTGCAGATGACTCAGCCCCATGGTAAATAATGTACATTTTCCTTAGGGGGACTCAAGGCTCATCCCCAGTCTGTCTGCTACGGGGACAAAAGGACAGATTCAAATTGTTACAAGATTAATTCCTTCAGCACTAATCATTACATCAGCCCACGACATTCAACTTTGGCAGTGACCAAACCCATGGCAGAAAGCTCCTGACCATGGATGGCACTGGCAGGAAGCTGCTAAAAATCCAGGGAATCTGCTGATTCACTTGCCTCCCATCTTGCTCAGCCTGCAAACCAGGCAGCCCTGCCTGGGACAAGCCTTGGTTTGTGTGTCAGACACGCCTAAGCTCAAACACAACCACATTCCAGAGGTTTAAGAGCTCTGTGCTCAGCAGCCAGGCCCCAGGCAGCACAGACTGTGCTCACAGCCCCAGCAGACACAGCAGGGCAGCTCAGCAAGGCAGAAGTGCCTGGGCACACCCCCAGTGTGCTTACTGTGACTGGCCTGACACAGCTGCACCACTGAGGAGCTCTGCTGGGCTCTACTTTAACAAAGCCCAGCTCTCAGAGGAGAGCAGTCCCCAGTGTTTGAAAGCATGGGCTGTAACTCCAGGGGATATTCTCACCACACACAGCTTCAGCTCAGGCCCACATACCTGTATCTCCTCCTCATACATCTTCATACTCAGGTCACTCTTGGTCCTCGACCTGCGTCCCAGAAACACTGTTGACATTTGCTGAAGAGTTGGAGGGAACACCAAAAAAGACATTCATCAGTCACTGGGCAGCTGGATCTGTCCTGGAGCTTCAGGCATCCTTCCTGTGAGCACCCACCACCCTCTGATGAGCTCACACTACCCCAGACTCCTCCTGTGGACACCTGCATCACCTGCCCTGTGTCATGGTGACACAGGGCTATAATGGCCAGGATTAAAACAACCACTTCAGCTCTGCCCAGATGCATGAGACAACAGTTCTGAGACAAGAGCTCATTTTCCCAGTTTAGAATGTTTTAGAATGGAAGCATAAGCAGTAGAGAAAGGAAAGAGCTGGAATCAATGCTATCATATTGCTGCATCATGCTCCAGGACTGTCCAAGCCTCAGAGTATCATGGCACACAGAGAAAGGCAGCAGAATTATGTGACAGTGGCTTCCTTAGAGGAAAAATAAATGTGATTTTTTCAATCAGCACAGGGTCAGGACAGCTCTAAAAAGACAAGCCTTTGTCAAGGCTATGCAAGGAGCAGCTGCTGCTTTTCTAGAGCAGCAAAATGTTGTGATGCTGCAGAATGCCTCCAGAAGCTGAGCTCTCAACACTACAGAGGCAGGTGGATGCTCTCTCTCCAGACAAACAAAGGGGCCCTGACACACCTCCCTCTCCTCAAGGGGAGAACTCACAGTGGTTCTGGCTCCTCTTACCCCGTACTTGTCCATTTGCAACACAATTTTCTGCAGCTGAGCTGTTTCAGGGGCAGCTGAAATCCTCTTGTACAGCTCAATTATGCCAATCACCTCCTCCTTGGAGATCTCCTTCTCCAGCACAATGCCATTATCTTCTGGAGAGGCAAGAAAACCGAAAGAGAGCAAAAAAAAGTCTTCAAGATGAGCATTGCTTCAACAGCTGCTATGATAAGCATGGAAAGCAAAGCCTAAAGCACACAGGGGCAAGCCAGAGGTCAGGTGCAGTCTGGACCTGCTTTTGTGACTAGAACATGGATATGCTTGACCCCCAACAAGGCAGGGAGAAAGTTAACTGGTGTGTAGGGCCAGCAAATCTTCTGACTCAAACTATTCTCATCAGGCTCCTTGGTATCTTGAAAAATAAATAAATAAACCGTTTAGATTTTTTGCTGGCTTGTAAATTAAGAAATCAAATAATCCCACAAGGGCTGCTGCCTTTTGACCTTCACTTGCCTAAAAGAGCTTGGAAGTGCAGGACTAACCAATGTCCTTCACTGCTGCCTTCAAACTGGGTGCAGGAAGGATCACAAGTGTTTCCCTAATTAACTGTGACACATGAATTTCATCTTCTGACTCTTAAAAAACCAGGGGGCTGGGGCCTTCACCTGAAGGAACAGCAGGAGAAGGGCTGTAAGCCCTGACCTGAATTAACAGGTCAGGAAGCTACCTGCAGCTCCAGACCCCTCAACTCAGGAGGAAAAGGACAGAGAGTGATGAGGGGGATGGAGAGCCCAGTCACTGCCACCTCCTAGAGGGAAAGGCATGTCCAAAACCAGCACAGAGTCAGCAGCCTAAGCACAACCAGAAAATGTGGGAAGAAGTGGACAGGCAGTGCCTGCTGTCCTCCAGCGTGGCACAAAGTCCTGGCAAATCACCTTGGAGACATGTCGTGCCAGCAGTGAGTGTATTAGTGAGGAAGGGAAGTTGTTTAAAAAAAATTATCAATCTTTTCTTCCTGTAGGGTCCCTCCTTGAGCTTTGCTACATCACTGCTGCAATGTTTCCTAGAAACCTTGCATGAAAATGCACACAGACTTCCTGTTTTCAAAGAATTTGGTTGAAATGGTTCAAGTGGTTGCATACAGACATCTATAAAACCCACATAAATACATCCACACACACTTTTTGGGGAATCCTGGGGGAGGGATGAGGGGCAGAGCAGAAAAAGACCAGACAGAAGTATCGAGCTAATTCTTTAGTATGATATCATACTAAAGAATTAGCTCAGGATGTCAGGCTAAAAAAAATAATCTGTTTTTTCCCGGCCAATCCCATTCTCTCCTAGAGAAATAAAGCACCAGGGAGAGCAGACACAGCACTGGAGCTCAGTTCTGACCTTCTGAGTCCTGGTTCTTGCGAGTGTAGTTCATGCGGAACACAAACGCGTCCAGGATGAAAGCCACGATGATTGTCATCACCACCATGGTCACAATGTAGAAGATCATGAAGTACAGACGGCTCCAGTGAGTGGTTTGGGAGGTCACCCCTTCCTGAAGAGCAGAGGGAAGAAGTGACAGTGCACAAAGGAAGGGAGAGGCACTGTTAAGTGCTTGTCAACAGCACAAAGCAGCATCAACACTCTGGCCCCAGGGACTGCTGGTGCAATGCCCAATGCCCCAACAGGTCCTTGCAGCTAAAAAGAGATGTTCCTACAGGTAAACACACAGAACATCCAAAGCCGGTGGCTGTAAGAGCCACTGTGCCACAGAAGACAGGCTTGGACAGCAGGGTGACAAACTGGAGCACAGGGTGGCTTCATTTGTCCACCCTGTGAAGCCTGAAAATGTGCCCAGCAGCATGGCAGGGTCAAATGCCTCCCAACAGCCAGGACCAAAAGATACCTGGCAAGAGAAGCAAGCAGAGCTGGAGGGGAAGGTGTGCTGAGCTGACAGTCTGTGCTGCCTGCAGGTTCACTCACCATGATGATGTACCAGTCATTGACCACCGTCAGCTCAAACAGGGTCACTGCACACAGGAGGGAGAGAACACACACAGGTCATTGTTCTACTCATCCTGACCTGTTCCACAGTGATTTTTAGACAAAGTGTTTGACAGGGAAGACTGACACAAGACAGCAAAGTTTAATCAAGACAGCAAATCCAGAGAGAATGCAAACCCTCCCCACTGCAATTCCTTCAGACAAAGGGGGTCAGACCTACAGAACCTGCAGCATGGCTTCATTTGTTTCTTACAGAAACCAGACCTGACTCTTCACCAGAGAGCATGGAGCCCTCTGAAATCGCCAGGAGATAAGCATTCTGCTCACACATTAAGAAAAATCACGGAGAGTAATCAACACATTCAAATTATTCTTCATCAGAGGCTTTAAAGAGAGGCATCGCTGCTGGCTCTTTACCAGAGCAGTGACTTAATGCCCTCCTTAAACACCTCTGCTCTGATCACCAGCCAGAACAGATCTGCTGGCTTCCAGCTGGCTCTGAGAGACCTCTGCTTACCCTGCAAAGCAGTCCTGGCACAATTAGTCAGCTGGAGCTCTCCAGACAGAAAGAGCAGGATGCTGAGTGAGGTGCATTAGCAGGACACCCTGGGAGAGTCCCAGGCTCACAGGAGCATTACAGCATTACAGAGCCATCCAGCTCCGCAGGAACACGGGATAATCTTTCCTAGGGACAAAAGTGCCCTTACCAAAGCTGTTCAGAATGTTGTCAAAGTTGTTGAGATAGTAATAACCTTCTTCCACAACTGTTTTGTTGCCAACTGTGTGGTTCACCCAGCGGTAGGAATCTGCGACTGTACTTGTGCTGGTTGGAGAAAACAGGACAAAAAAAAAAATCAGCAGAGACTGGGAAAGCAAGGAAAATCTAAAAAGTTATAAATACCAGCCCCTCTAGAACATGCTAAGAGGAGTGGCAATTTCTACCTCTTGGCCAATACTTGAAGGAATCCTCTCTCCTTCACAGCCCAGCACAAGCCCAGGAAGCACAAGGAGTCTTTCTTATCATTCAGCAAATATTATACAGAGAAATTGAGAGTTTGAGTTCCTTGGCTCACACCCTTCAAGTTTGGCATTTCCAAGTGGTCTGCCATCATTAAAGGTGCAAAAGACACAGGAGACCTTAGAGTCCAGGACCAGGTAAATCTATGCTGAGTGAATTTGTTGCTGGACAAGCAATTCTGGCATCACAGAAGCAGAATAGTTTGGGTAAGAAAGGACCTTTAAGCTCATCCAGTTCCCCTGCCATGGCCAGGGACACTTTCCATCATTCCAGGTTTCTCCAAGCCCCATCCAAGCTGGCCTTGGACACTTCCAGGCATGGGCAAGAGAAATCAAGTATCTCCTGGATTTTTGCCACTTGTTGCCTTAGCTACAAAACCCCATCCAGCTCCATACCCTGTCCACTTCTCCACAGGGAAATGGAGCTGCCAGAGCTCCCTGCTGCTGGCTGAGCCCCAGAAGCCCTGCTGGGGGGGCTGGATTTGAGGTACTCACTTGCAGCAGTTTGGATAGACCACGCCAGCGAAGAACTCCATGCCAACGATGGCAAAGCAATAGTAGAAGATCAGCAGGGTTAAACCCAGGCTGGAGGCAGAAACAGAAAGAGTTCTGTGCTGCTGGGAGGGTTGCTAAGGCAGGGAGACACAAAATGCTAGGCTGGCTGCTCTGGCAGGAATCCCCAAGGGATGGGAAGCAGCAGTGGGAAGCCCAGCCCACCCTCGGTGTGCTGGGGCTCTGCAGCTCTCGGCCTGCTCTTGTTCAGGGAGTCCTTGGACAAGGAGTTTGCCACTCACTGAGGAGAGAAACCAAAGAGCAGCCTGGATTCCCTCCCAGCCTGTCCTTTTCTGTTCAATAAACCTCTCTCCACAGCTCCTTTAATAAGGAACACCACACACTGCTCGTGCCCTCTCCACATCCTTGGGAGCAGGGACTGTGCCAAGAGCAGGGCTCTGCAGCCAGCTCAGGGATCCTGCCAGGACAGCAGGGCTGAGGGGCCCACTCAGCACCACAAACTCCCTGCGCCCCACATTGCACAAGAATGCTCTCTGGGGGCTCTGCTAAGGACAGAGGAGCAGCTGGGGCCCAGGGGATTTGTGCCATGCTCTTCCCACTGGGCTTTGTCTCTCTGCAAGAGCTGGGAAGGGGGAGAAAAGTTAAAACAGGCGGGGACTCTGAGTTATCCTCCTAACACAAAAACAGGAGGAGGCCTGGGGTGCTGGAGTGCTGCTGCTCCAAGGAACTGGAAGAGGAACACTCCACTGACAGAGCAGAGCATCAATCCCTTCAGCAGGTTGGGCAGGTCCCTGTCCTGACCCCAAACCCTCACTCCCCACCCCTGGAGCAGGAGTTGGTACCTGGCCATGCGAGGGAACAACTCAAACATGGTGTCCAGCACATTCCTGTAGCGCTTCTTCAGTTTGAACAGCCTGCAAGGAGAGGCCAGGAGTTACCCACACCCTGCAGCTTTCCTGGGGCTGGGAAAGAGCTCAGAGGAGAATCCCAGCTCCCTCTGCCTCACAGGTCAGTGCCGCTGAGGTTTCCTGACACCTCACTGCTCCTGCTCAAGAGACCTCTGCTCACCTTCCTGTGTCCCATGTCCCATCTGAGTGTTTATGACACCTTCACCTAGCTGTCTTTTACATGGCATGATCCAGCTATTTAAAACTCCTAAAAACTGTAAGAACTTACACTAGTGCCGTGCACAGGGTCAGGATTCATTCCTGTTTCCCACAGACACAAGCTTTTCTGTGTTTTCCTCATGACCCAGTAAAAAATGATGAAAGAAAACTGCACTGTGCCTGCTAATTTAAGATTTGGCAACCCCATCAGCCTTTACAGAGAAACACAGCTGCCAAACAGGCTTGGGCAGGGGAGGAACAGAGAAAACACTATTTTTTTTCCCCCTCTTGAGTGTCATGAAGTGTTCTTAAAATCCTCACTGAAGAGCTAAATTACATTAGCTTGTTTTAAAGAAACATTTCTCCTGAAATCCCTTCCCCTTGTGGCTCTGGAGGTGTTTGTGAAGGTGAGAGTACCTCGACATGAGAGGGTTAATCAGCCCCAGCTCCCTGAACTGCAGACAGGGTACAGGCCATGGGCTTGCTCAAAGTGAGAGATGCAATGAGAGCAGGGCAGTACTTCACCCTAGAAAGCAGCATCCTTTGAAAACTGTAATTTCTGGTAATTCAATGGAAATTATTAAACTGGCTCAGACCATCTCACCCTGACAGCAAAGCTTTTCTCTGAACAGCATCAGACAATTTAGAGGAGGTGTAAGAACCCCACGAAGGCAGACACAGGATAATCTGCCCCCAGTAAATCCCTTGATCTCTCTTAGAGATCAGCTTAAGCTCCAAAGCCCGGGGTTTTCTATCCCACCCCAAGTTTTTGTTATCACTCATTTTGATAACTCAGCCTAATCTCATTACTCCACGCAATTCCTGTTGGCCACGGTCACATTCCCACAGAGCAATCCTTGCCCTCTCCTGCTAAGGAGCTCAGTCCCCAGTGGGACTGATGGAAAACAAGCCTGTTTTCTCCCACCTGCTCTCTGGAATCCCCCCTCCCAGCCCTGCCCACCTCACCTCAGCAGCTGGAGGGGTCGCAGGACCACGATGAAGTAAAAGGGCTCCATGTCAAATGCCAGTGCCATGAGCCCCAGAAATGCAAACAGGGTGACTGAGAAGTCAAAGCTGGAAAGAAAAATAAAATAAAATAAATGTAAGAGCAATGATTTATCAGTATGCTTCAGCAGAGGAGAGGGATTGGTGCTGCTCCAGCCTAAGATGCACAAAGCCAGGGGCAGAAGACTTGCAAGAGCTGCTGATGGCCTTCTCTCTACAGGCTTGGCTGAGAAGCTGGTGTTTCCAACCCAAAAAAGAGAAATGTGCACTCACAGATTCCAGCCTGAGGACAGGTACTCCACAGGCCCCAGCCCCGTGGTCTTCAGGAGCAGCTCCACGCCATAGACTGCAAAACAAGGGCATCAGGAATGAGCAGCATCACTGGCAAGGCTCAGGGCAAGGCTTGCCCTCCTGGGTGTGTGGTGGTTTTAAAGATTGCTGAACGGGGATTAACAGACCCCACCCATCCTCCTCATTCTCACTGAGGTGCCAAACAGACTCTCCCCCTCCAAAACAACCCATTTTCCTGTCTTCATGGAGATTTCTCTCTGGAAAAGCCTACAAAACAACCCCTGCCAGGCACACCATGGTTAAGTTATAACTTCAATTCCCTTCCCAGCTCCTCAGGAAATGACACAGCTCTGCTGGGAAGCATCAGCTTACTTGTGAGGAAGACTATGTAGCTCCATGGGACATTCCTGGAGAAGAAATTCCCTCCTGCAAGACACAAGAACAGCTTTCTCAAGTCTTCTCTTTGTTCCAGTCCCCCAGCACCACAGTCAAGGAACAAGCTGTGATGTTTCCTACCTTGCAACATAAAAGTTTCAACAAGAATCCAAATTCCATTCACGGCCACCACAGTGTCTGGAAAACAAAAGAAGTACCCATAGCAAAACCACTCCTGGATATCCATCTCCTAGGCCAACAAAAAGAGTACAATACAGGACAAGTGGCAGGGTCATTGGCTCCAACTCAATGAACAAACTGAACTCATAAACTGGGAATCTTCCCCCATGTCTTTCTCCAGGCCTTTAACAGATGCAAAAAAACAAAATAAAACAAAACAAGCCCCAAATTACCGAGCAGGAACAGATTATTTAGAAGGCAGTAGGCAGCACCAGGAGGAAGCACTCTTTCTCCTCTAGAGAAGAGAAGCACAGACTCCCTCCCACAGCAGCTCAGTTGCCAAGCAATCCCTAACAGCTCCTCAAGAGCAAACAGAATGTGGCTGACTGGCAATGCTCCTTATCCAGCATCCTTCAGGTGCAAGATAAACCCCCCAAGGTTTGGGAAAGCTGATCACCAACCCACCTAAATGCAACAAGCTGGCTCCTCCAGCTCCAGCCCCACAGGGTGCCAGAATGAGAGCTGAGAGCCCAGGCTGGTGGCACAATGAAGCAGTGCCCTCCCTCTCCACCAAAACTCCCAAACCTGTGCATGAACCACGGCTCAGGCCACACCAAGTGCCTGGAGGGCTGGCAGGCAAAGCACACCAGACCCACATGAGCAGGGGAGCCAAGCAGAGACAGCTCTTTATTCCTACTCACACATGGTGTACTGGAACACACGGGATTTCACCAGGATGTTGATGCCTGTGTGAAGGAAAGGATGACAGAATAAGTGTTTACACCATACCACACATTGCTCTACCTTCTCCTTAGAGACACTCTCCATACCAACCCTCAGCACAGAAGCTGAACAGATCCCACATGATTAACTTTCACTTTTTGGGAACAAGTTTAAAAATCCTTTAGAATTTGAGCAGCAATGAAGTCATTATCCTCAGCCCCCAAGATGCTCTGTTTGGTCTCTATGTGCTGATTCTGGGGTGGGGACAGAGGTAAATGCAGCTGCTGAAGCACTGTCATGTTTGGAACAACAAGGAGGGTTGGGAGCATCAGCAGAGCTCTAAGGGCTCCTGTGGAGCTGTATTTGGATCACAGGGTGGCAGCTGCTCCCCCAGGAGCACACAACACACCTCAGAAGAGCTGCAGGTTCTCAATTCTGAATGGCTACATCCAGCCAGGGAACTCGGGACACAGGAGGTAAACTGGCAAGACTTTACTCTGATGGGGATTTCAGGCCTCTGAACAGGAGCTGCAACCACACCTTGGGACCAGGCAGCCTAACAGCTTTTGTGACAGCCCAAATCCCAGCCCACAGACACTGCAGGAATGTTTACAGGACAGCAATCCTCCCTGGAGACTCTGAATGCTCCTCTCTGGATACACAGGGAGCTGGTTAGAAAGCCCTCCCTCAGGTGCTTGCCAGGGACATAAGAGAAAGCCCCTGCAGAGTGTCTTGTCTTTGTAACGAAACCCTGTTCCTGTCAGCTGAACACGGGCTGCCATGCAAACAGTGTCACCTTTAAAGATGAGGAATGCAGTCCGTGGAAGGTCATCAAACCAGTGCTCACGGTTCCGTTTGGCCTGGAAGCACAACAGCCACATCAGCAGCAGCCAGAGCAAAAAACAGGCAGAGGTGGAGACCCAGCTCACCCCCAGCACGGAAAAACAGGCAGGGATGGAGACCCACCTCCCCCACCACCAGCTGCTTCTCTCAGGTTGCCTTTGTTTCTCACCCAGCTTCTCTCTAACCACTCCTTTTCTCTCCCTCCCACACACAGCTCCCTTCTCCTCCACCCAACAAACTCTTACCTTCCATTTTAAGCCAACAACTTCATAGAAATTGTAAAAATCCTTTAGACTGTAAAACAGAAAGAAACATTTCATCAGAGCCTTGAGGGTGACCAGATCCTTAATTGTCCTTGTCACCAGTGGAGAGTTTCTGGAAGTTATTAACTCCTTGTCAGAACTGCAGCCACAGCTGACAGAACTCCCCAGTGACCTGTTCCCAGCCTGGCCAAAGGTTCCTGACTGACAATAGCCAGATCTCCTTTCTATAATGCTTCAGCCCTCAAGGGAAACTCTGACTCTACTGAACTCCAGAATTTTACACTGAGAGGAAAGACCTCAGGCAACTCCAAGGGATGGAGATTGCACTGCTCTTCATGAAGTCTTAATTACTCCTACAGTCCTTTTCTAACATCTTTGCACATTTTCTTTTCAAGGTGAAAATGAAGTTTGAAAAAGGACATGAAAGCAAAGAAACTCATAGAACATGAGTGCCTGTCTAGGTGCTCAGGGTCAGGCCTGTAACAGGTTTTATGTGTCTGAAAGTGAGGATGCTGAACTTCTCAGACTCTTACTGGTCACATCAGTGCCTAAATTTCACAACTCAGTCTTTCTGCCTGTGCCATTTTCAATACTTCTCTGTGGCACTTGATTTCAAGGAGAAGCATCAGCACTAGCTTCACTTGGAACCTGTCTGTGGCCAGAACAAAGGAAAAGGAAGAGAAGGTCTCCTGCTCTCATTCCCTCTGCTCCATTGCTGGCTGGAGATAGCTGCACCCACCCCCCACCAGAATGACAATTCTCTGCCTCATAACACAGAGGATGGCAGCCCTGAAAGCACCAGCAGAACCAAATTTTAATTAACAAAACCCTGGGGGGGACAGCCAGCTGTTGGAAAAAAGCAAAAACTTGTTAAGCTGCGAGGCTGTGCTGTGTGTGAAATGCTCCTCGCAGGCTCCAGAGCTGCTCCCCAGCCCCTGCTCTGCTCTGCAGGGCAGTGGGAAGCTCATCCTGTGAGTGCCAGCACGGCTCTGTATCCACAAGAGGGCATGCAGGAACTCCAGCACCTCCCAAGGAAAATCTCAGCTCTCACGGAACCTTCCTGGAAAAACCCTTCCCGTGGCAGGCAATGCTCACTCCATAAAGCCAGCCATCCCCTCCAGAGCACAGCCCAGCTGCAGGACATCCTACCTGACTAAAGGGGTATTGCTCTGGTTCAGGGCTTTGAAGGTGAGATATCTCTCCCTGGCACACATCCGAGGCTTGTAGAAGCGCAGCAGCCCTTCGAAGTGCTTGAAGGAAATTCCAGACGGCCTCTGGCAACAAAGGAATGCTGTCAGAAGCAGCAGCATCAGGCAGGAACACACAGGGCCTTTTCATTCCCACTCTGGATTTGTTTTAAGCAGGATTTCATACATTATAACTGAGCCCCCTAAGTACCCTGGGCTATTACTTTAACATCCCAAGCTCATCCCAGGGCACAGAGATCAGAAAGCCTTCTGCAAACTGGTCCCTCCAGCAAAGGCAGAACTGTTCCCTGTTGCCCTATCACCTGAAAATTGTCCAACCAGACACCCCATCAGAGCCCAACCCTCCTTCTTGGGAAATTAGCAGGCAGCCTAACAGATCCCACCATGGCACTTTTTAAAGACCATCAGCTACGTGCACTAAACATGAACTAATCTCCTAGAAGTGGGTTAGTTATTTTTGGGTGTTATTTCTCTAGCTGCTCCAACAAGTTAAACAAGAAATCAACCTTCTCCCCACAGTGCTTGTCCCTGTAAAAATTTATTTGTAGGTGAATTCCTTCTGTTTCTGCACTGTTCATTCGTGCAGGATCTAGAAAATGGATTCTATCTTCAATTGTATGGCCCATCTTCTCTCTCAGTAGTGATGCCCGGTAAGCCAAACAAGTCCTCAAGAACCCAGACTGATTCAGAGAGCAATCAATGATCACATGCACTCCAGAACAAATTTCCCTCCTTTTAGCAAGCCATAACCTCACACAGGGCTCAAATTCAGAGCGCTCTGCTTTTTCTCCACAAACAGAGGTGAACAAGCCGCACGAACAAAACCACCAGCAGCCTGTGGTGAGTCTGATCACAATCAAGAGAGGGGCATGCCCTGTTTCTGGAGGTGCAGTGTGAGCAGCCCAGCCCAGGTGCTGCTGACACAGCTGTACCTGCTTGGTGACCAGCAGCCGGTACGCGTGCTGGATGGCTGTGCGCTTGTGTAGCAGCAGGGACTTGAACTTCCTCTTCTCAATGTCATTGAAAGTGTCAAACACAACAGCCAGAAGCTGAGAAGACAGAAAAAAAGGGGCTGGTTTGACCCTTATACTCTGCAGGGTTTCAGGGAAGCAAGGAGAGGAATGCTGATGGAGGCAGGACAGAGTTGGTGAGGTTGTGATGGCACAAGGGATCCCACAAAGGGGTCCCCAAGCTCACAGCTCTGATCCACTTTCTGGAGGAGGTCCAGATGTTCCTGGCCTCTCAACACTTGCCAGTGGATTTTAAGAGCTCCAGCTAAACCACACAAATGCCAGCAGAAAACCAGATCAGAAGATTTATTCAAATGCCCTGATGTGTTCCTGGAAAGCAGGGTTTGCTCCCTGCATTCACCCTTCCTGGGAACTTTGGCTAACACAAAGTAAAGCCAACCCTCCAGCTGGGAAGGAAGTGAAATCCAACCACAAGCATCAAATCCCTCCCTTTGGGCTGCAGAATTCCTCAGCTCCTTTGGCATCCCTTTCGCAGCACTCACATCCTGCCCTAGGCAGCCATGCTCTCACTCTGCAGTGATCAGCACTGCAGTCCTGCCATACTGAGTAATTCCTTCCCCTTCAAACTGATTTACAAAGTATTTCGGGCAAGTCCAGATAATAAAATGCCATTTTATGATAAATAATTAAGACAGAGAAGGATAATAAATTTCATGCAACTGAGTATGTCACTCCAAGCATGATATTAATGGGAGAATAGTTGAAAAATGCTCATATAATTTGGTTTTCTGTGATTTAGTTCAATTCCTCATGGTCAGCCATTAAAAGAGTTCTATCTGTAGTGAAGCTGCCATTTCTAGAAATATTCTGCCAAAGGGTCTGAGATGATTGCAGAGCAGTTTTGGGAACTGTGCTGAGCAATGAGCTCCAAAGGCAGGCAGAGGGAAGTGAAGTGCTGCCCTGGGGACTCACCAAGTTCATGATGAAGTAGAGCTCAATGGAGAGGTACACGATGAAGAACACGCAGGACCAGGGGTTGCGGGCGTAGGACGGCATCATCACATCAGGGAAACTGCACCCAAAGCAAAGGGAAACCCAAATAACCCATGGCACACACCCCACTGCACAGCCACTGCACAGGGTGTGTGAACTCACAGCCAGACATTTGCACATCTGTGCAAAACTTGAGAAAAAATAAACATGGCAAGCACACCCCTCACACATCCCAAACACCAAACAGGATTCGTGACGGGGTTAAGGGCTGTGCTTTGGTGCTTACAGGTGTTACAATCTCTTATTTATTCCACCTTTGCTAATTTCCTAATCCTCAGGGCTCTCCCTGACAGCAGATCAATATTTGCTCACTGCTGTTATCCCAGTTTCCTAGCAGGTGAACTGTGGCACAGGAATAGGAAGTTACTTCTCAGCAGCAAGCTGTTGGCTGACACAGGAGCACAAACACAAATTCTCCCTTCTTGGACCAAGGCCTAACAAAGCTGTTTCTCCCTTACTGCCCTCACAGTGATGGAGATGTCTGAGTCCTTAGAGATAACTCTGCAGCTGAGGTCACAGTGTCCTAAAGGAAAATGAAATAGCAGTTCTTCCCATGCAGGCTGACCCTGGACATCGCTCTCTCTCAGGCAGAGGAAAGGGGTCACACATTTGGAGACAGAGCATTTCTGCAGATTAACTCTTGGCTCTGCCACAGTCCTTTGGGACAAAGGGAAAGACTGAGATAGAAGAACATGAACTTACTTTGAAGTGGTCAGAAGCACAAAGAGATTCACAAGGCTGTTCTCCAAGGTATTGAAGTACTGAAGGAAAAAATTCCCATGATAAAATGCAAGCAGGAATTCATAGGGACATTTTGTTCAAAAAAAACTACCAGTCCCCCCACCCCTCTGGATACAGGCGCTCTAGGGAATGCCTCTAGGGAAAAGAACTTCAGCACTGGTGCTTTTTAAAGTTCCCTGGGAAATGGTGTGTGAAGGGTTAAACCAAAAGCACATTTTCAGAAGTACTTTCTCCCAGCCAGCCACAGCCTGGGCAGCAGCAGGAACCAGTGGCTGTGAGAAGTGGCCAAGCTTTGCCCCAGACACCTCCTCCCCTGGGGACAGGGGCAGGTGGCTTTTTTGGCTGAACAAAGGCATCAAGAACAAGGAACAGCTGTGAGAATGTTCCCTGTGGGACATCCTGTCTTGGAGGAAGCTCCTCCAGAGTGTTCCTCCCCAGCAGAGGTAAAGCAGGGTGACACTGCCAGGCAGCCTTGGAGCATTTGCTCTCACATGGAACAAGCTATGACTGCACTGCCATGCTGGATTCTTAATGAAGGAATCAAGATACTCACTGGATCCGAGTGGTTAGGAGAAAACAAGTAAAAACCTGCAGAGGCAACAGAGAAAATAGAGGAGGAGAGAAAGGAGAGAGAACAAATAAAAATAAAGTCAGTTCAATGTCAAGCAGTGGAGCAGCTCCCAAAGGGAAGGTGCCACTAACAGTAAATCCTCTCTGACACCTGAAAATGGGAGTGTCTGGAAGACTTCCTCCACAGAGATTTGCCAATATTGGCATTTCTCTGCTCCTTTCGGACAACAAACTTTCTGGAGATGGTTTGGACTCTAGCAGGTACACATGCATTTGTGGGGATGCAGATTAAACTGACAACACTGAGGAAGAGTTGGTGGAAGCAGAGTCTGAAAACACCACTGGCTGTGCCCAGCAAAAGGTCAAAAGGACTTTTGTGTCAAAACCAAAAATCAAACACCCAGCTTTCAGATATTTTGGATGTTTTAACTCTGCCTTCCAGGTGGCTGCAGATGAAATGGGATTAATGGAAGATCCTGGCAACACTGAATCTGATCAGCTTTCTCTTCATCCAAGCTGTTCATGTTGCTTTTGGACAATCACTGGTTAAGAGCATCACTTCTCCATCCATAAATACAACTCACCCAGAATAGCAAAAATCACCATGAAGAAAAGCAGGAGGAGAAGGATGTCAATAAATGGTGGGAGGGACTGGAAGATCTGCCGCAGATTTCTGAAAAATCAGAAAACATTAATAAACCAAAATTTGCACATTTTACTCCTCCAGGTTGTCAGGGGAAAGAAAAAAAAACCCACCACCAACACCACCCCACACTTGAGGGCTCCCTTCTCACTCCCTCCAAGGATTAAAAGTAGAAAGCTTGCTAAACTAAGATCATTTCCACGCTCCCCATCTGTCCTTTGCAGTCAGCTCTCAGGTACTGCAAACAACACTGAAGTCATGCTGTGAACTCTCCTTCTCCCCAGACCAGCCCTGACTCCCTGTGCAGCCTCCAGGCCAGCCAAGGAGCAGAGCCAAGGCAGCCACACCCCTGGGCTGTCTCGGAGGTGGATCACACACCCAAGCCCTGTGTGCCATCAGCACATCCACACTTAGCTCACCACGGAACCACCTCCAACACAAACACCAGGGAAAGATTTTCCCGGGATGCCTGCAGGATGTGAGTGCTTTCCCTCCAGCCCAGCCCCAGGGATGAGGCAGAAGCCCCAGAGATGAGAGCAGGAGCCCCAGAGATGAGAGCAGGAGCCCCATGGATGAGAGCAGAAGCCCTAGAGATGAGAGCAGGAGCCCTAGAGATGAGAGCAGGAGCCCCATGGATGAGAGCAGAAACCCCAGGGATGACTGCAGGAGCCCCAAAGATGAGGGCAGGAGCCCCATGGATGAGGGCAGAAGCCCCAGGAAGGAGGCAGGACCCCCGGGAATGAGTGCAGGACCCCCGGGAATGAGTGCAGGACCCCCGGGAATGAGTGCAGGAGCCCCAGCATCACCTTCTGACAGCCCCGCAGTAGCGGCAGTCGACGAGGAAGATGCAGCGCAGGGCGCGGGTGATGCGCACGTGCGAGGTCTGGCGCACCAGCACCACGATGGCCTCGATGAACTGCACCAACAGCACACACGTCTGCAACAAAGCGGGGGTCACGGGCTGAGATCTGGCTGAGCACCTGTTTGTCTGGATGGCTGAAGGGTGGAGGTGTCGCTGAGAGCTCAGGGATCTCACACGAGTCACCTGGCAGCTGGGACACGGCTGCGCCATCCCTTGCAGGCCAATATTTAATCTGGCTCTTTGGCTCTTGGTGGTGCTAAAGGAGAAACCCTGACAACCAAGCGGACAACTCACCTTGACCATAGTCCTTTTGTGCCTGATGAAGGTTTGGAAGCCCAGCCACCTCATCTTCATGGAGAGCTCAAAGACGACCACGATCAACGCGAACAGCTCCAGGGTTGCGTGGACCTGTGAGAGCACAGGTCTGCTGAGAACAGCAGCACTGCACAGCCCACTCTCCTGCCCCTCCTTTTCCAAGGAGCAGCAGGCTGAGCATCACCTTGTGGCATGCAGGAAAGCCCCAAGCCACTATTTTACTGCTAACATAGCACTGTTTTTCAACATTTCTGTATCTACTGCTTTGTGCTTTTATTAAAGCCTATAAAAGTGCAATTTTCCTCTAAGCAATACCAGGCCAGAACTCCCTGCAATCCATGCCCCTTCTGGGCTTGAGCAACACAGGAAAAAAACAACTTATGGATACATTTGAAACAAAAGGCCAAGATATCACCAACTTTGATAAAAAATGGAGACTGTAATTTTTTTTAGTGAAACAGAGGAAGGAGAGCTGCTGGGCAGAGAGATTTTACACAGAGAAGGGTTTTCTCTTGAATTAGACATTCTGGACAGTCACAGGGAGGGTCCTGACCTGTGTTTTAGGAACCAGTAGTGGTGCTGGGGTAATGGCACCAGCCACGACAACAACTTTGAAACCACCCCATCAAAGCACACAGACTGCTGAGTTATCTCACAAAAAAATGGGAAAATCACCCATTTCTGTTACAAAATGAAGAACTGCACAAATTGATAACACGAGATGAGTGTCACTTCCATTGTGGTCTGCCTAGATCAGATGGAAAAAGGAAGTTTTTCTGGTCTGGCCTATCTGCTGTCAACCATTTACAGAACAAGCCAGGTGGATTTTTTTTTTACTGCCTCGTCCTTCCTCTCTGTTTGGCCACAGTTTTCCTCTCACCCACGCTCAGAGCAGCTCCCAGGTACTCACAAAGATGCCCAGACGGAGCATGGGGACAGCTGGAGCCTCGCACAGGGACAGCAGCAGGAGCAGCAGGGCCGTGCTCAGCTCCATCAGGTAGAAAAGGTGGTTGTGTGCAAAGAGGTAGGCAGCGAGTGCTTTGGCATTTTTGGGGTGAGTGAAGAACTTGTCATTATTTTCTCCTTCCTAGGGCAGCAGGAATGAAGAAGGGACCAGCATTAGTGACTCAGTACTGTAAAAGAGTGAAGAATGCAGATTTTATAGGGATTAGATACAACTCCCAACAGACTGCTCCCATTTACAGCCTGTTGTTGATGTGTTTATTGAGGAGTGGACTCTCCACACACTGGACATCAACCACATTTCAGTAATGAAACTCTTTAATATGCACAAACTCTGCTTCACAAACCCCTGAGCCTTTTCACAATGAGGCAGAGAGCTCAGAGAGTTATAAAGGCAGGCAGAAAAACTTCAGCCAACACCCCAACATAAACACAGCACTTCATTTACTTGCAACTACTTCCACATGTTTACAGACTTATTTGATTAAACTTCTCCAGGACAGAACATAAAAACACCCAGATAAGCTCCAGGGCACCTGGTTGACAGTTGTTCCTCCTTATCTTGGCCTTGCAAAGTGTCTGGGAGAAAACATTGGAGCACACACAGTGTTTTCTGCTTCAGGAATGTAAGACAGACTCCACGAAAAATTAACAAGTCTCTGTGCTGATTTGTCACTCCCTCTTAACTAGAGAGCTTAATTAACATTAAAAGGTCAGATACTCCATCTTAACACTTTGCCTACAACTGATTTTCAAACAGCTACATCGTGACTTTTTTACCCCTAGGATGAAACTTAGTTTGGGGAGATTTTAGAGGGTTTTCATGCAGAACCACCCAACAGCTTCTTCTCTTGCTCGAGTCAATAGTTTTGGCAAGGGAGCTTTTGTCACTCACAGGAAACTTACTGCCCCTTGGGAACTGTCACAAGAGATCACTTTTCCCCAGCAGGGCCAAATGGATGCACAAGTGGTGAGATTTTATTTAAATTAGCATCTTTCCAGGCAGGCAATTACTGCAAGGACAGTGGAGCTACTGCTATCAAAGCAGAATAGCTGTGATTGCAAATGGATAACGAGGTCAGGGAACTCTCCTTTAGCAAGTGAAGCATTCTCCACACTGGCTCAGGAAGGGGTTCCCAATGTTTCTCACTTACTCCAGCTCACACTGGGCTTCAAAACAAACACTGCTGGGTCAGAGAGCTGGGCTGGAGCAGGACAGAGCCAGCCCTGCAGAGAGCCCAGGCTGAGATCAGCAGGGTCATTCCCATCCTCGCCTGGCACAACACACGTGAGGAATGACAAACAGCCTAAATCCTGCCCCTTGGGAGCCAAGCAATTCCAAACCTGGCTGCACAGCAAAACTTCCTTTCCTTCTCCAACACTTGCCTGCAGCCATTCTCACAAAGCTCTCTAAGTGATTCCACCTCATTTCAAGGACAGTGTCACCGTGGCCATTGGTCCAGCAGCAGCAGCAATCATCCCCATCCAAGGGGCCAGGCCTGCTGTGCCCATTACCATCAGAGCTGCAGCAGCTCAATGACCTTTGCAGAGCTGCTCCAGTGATCAGGGGTTTATACAACAGCCTGGAAGGGAGGCAGGAGCCACCCTGCCATTGTCAGGGCTGCTCCAGCACACCACGGAGCGCAAGTGTTGCCTAGGTCCCCACACTGTTTTAAAATACCTGAGAAGTGAGATTTCCCAGTCCTGTGGGGTCAGAGCAGGGAGTAACAAATAATTTCTGTCACCTTGCAATGGCTTAAACAAAAAAAAAAAAAACAAAAAACCTAACTGTGTGCAAAGCTTTGAAAGGGAACAAAGAGAAGGAAGGACAGGCAGTACCAGAACCACAATCATTTCAGAGTGGACAGCTCTGGGAGAAGCTCAATTTTGGAGGCTAATTCCTCACACCAGATGTACAGCAACCTCAAAAACACAAATCCTTAATTGCAGTAAGGATGGTGTTTCTGGTAACTGAAGCATGGGTGGGGTTTGATTCTTTGTTGGTTTAAGTATTATAAATTTCGCTCCTGGGCTGATCCCAATCCCAGCATCCTTTAACCCTGTAGAAATCAAGACCTCTTGCTTTCTCTAGTACCTCACATGACTTGACTGACAATAACTGGGCCACCCACCCACCCCACGGCCAAATCAAGAGTGCGACCTGCAGTTCCAGAACAGGAGACATCCCCAGCAGAGCACTGACTGCAGAGATGAAATGACCATGCATGACCAGCTACAAAAATCTGTCCTGAGTGTGGAGATGAAATGACCATCCATGACCAGCTACAAAAATCTGTATTGACTGCAGAGATGAAATGGCCATCCATGACCAGCTACAAAAATCTGTATTGACTGCAGAGATGAAATGGCCATGCATGACCAGCTACAAAAATCTGTCCTGAGTGTGGAGATGAAATGGCCATGCATGACCAGCTACAAAAATCTGTCCTGAGTGTGGAGATGAAATGACCATCCATGACCAGCTACAAAAATCTCCATGCTGAGGTGGTAGAACATGTGCTGAACCCCCAACCACTCCAGTCCTTGGGAGAGGCTATTGGCTATTTTGTGGTTCAGCTGCTCCAAATGACTCCCAAAGTCTATCTGGAGGTGCCTCCAGCACTGCCCCACTCCTGGAGCAGAATCCTTGGCAAAGCACCGAATTTTCAGCCTGAGAATGGAAGCTGCTTGTTCCCCACAAGCAGGAAGCACCTGCAGAGCACTCTCCCCAGCCAGCAGGGCTCACCTGGAGGTAGATGGCTGCCTCTTGGTAGTTCATCTCCCAGTTGTGGCGGGCAGAGCTCTGCTGGGCACAGCACTCCCTGGCTGCGGGGCTGGAGGCATCGTTCACCACGTCATAGCTGCCTCCATCTGCAGCACAGAAACAGAGAGGGGAGCTGGGATGGAGCACGAGGCTCTGGGATCACACACAGGCACAGGAGCTGGGAAAGTGGCAGCTGTACACTGACAAATTGACTCCTGGCAGGCAGGAGCTTTACAGAGACACTCAAAGCCAGCACTTGCACACGGGAACGCTCCTGGAAGATCATCAAAAGAGACAGCTTCCTATTCTACACAGCGAGCAGCTCTCCTGGCTCAGAGCTGTGTGCTGTCATGCCTGAAGCTTGCTCTCAGCATCAGCAGCTATCAGCAGGCAGGTAACAGGCAGCAGCCTCCCAGGATGCCCAGCCCATGAAGGAAAGAGGGTTTGCTGAAGGAGCGAGGTTCTGCCGTGTCCTTGGAGCAGAGGCCATGGAAGGATGGACACAGCACTGCCCCTGCCACGGGGCACAACGTCAGGAGAGAAGCTGTCAGCACTTTGAGCAGAAAGCCCCATTTCTCACATTTCAGTCACTAAGTAGCACATCTTCACAGCACTCTGAGGTGCTGGTAAGCACCAACACCCCTCTGATGCAAACAAACCACAAGATGAATTTTCTGTTCACGCTCCACACGTTCATTCTGAGATTTCTGAGTGCCTGTCCTCCTCACCAGCAAAGAACTATACAACAGTGCCATACTCAACATTTGAACCAGATTCTGTAAGCAAAGATTTTGTTTTAAAAAAACCCAGACCAATTCAATTGCAAAAAAGTAACTCCCAAGCAGAGCTACACATACACAGTGCCCGTCCCATGGGAGAGTTACACAGGGCATGTATGTAAACTCCAAAATAATTGTCATTTTTGCATTCTGCAGCCCAGTGCTATCAAGACAGATGAAAACTAAACAAGAAGACAATTACTGCACAAAAAGGGAATGCCACTTGGTTTCTTCTTCTGGGACTGAGGGTTTTGTTTCACCTTTGACAAAGAATGCTGAGCAGAGAACCCACAGCAGCGAGATCTGCTTAGGGTCTGTGGTGGAGCTAGCCACACTCTCAGTTCTCCAGAGTTTCAAACATTTCCCACATCACATGGCTGTTCCTGCTCTCAGAAGAGACTTCCCTCCTCCAGCGCCTCATGTTTCCAAAGTGGGCACATGTAAAAATGTAAAATTGAGCTTGCCAGCACAGCAGTGCTGATTTCCCCCTTTTTTTATGAGCACAGGAGCTGTGGTGTGGCAGCTCATTCTCTCTGTGTTCCAAGTTGTTATCTGAGAGTGGGCAAAAAGCACCACGAGGTTCTTTCCCCTTCTCATGACAGCCTGCTGAAGATTTGCTGTGACAAAATAATCCTCGATGAATTACTGATTCAGTCTCTCCAGAACACCCTCTGGAGTGGAGAGGGAGTCCATGCCAAAAACTCTGCACCCACCAAGAGAAATGGCACCATGTGCTCCTGGCAGAGGCACAGAGTGGGAAGAAATCAGAACCCCTTCACCAGTGCACAGGCACAGCTGCCTCTTCCACCCCCAAATCAAATTAAGATAACATTTCTCTGGGGTTTGTGAAGACCTTCCAGATTGCACACTCAGGTTGCTGAGCATTCTGCAGCACGAAGCCTGTTTCTCTTCCTTGCTTCCCCCACACCCTTAAAATACCACTCAAAATCTGGACAAATGTTTGAATGAGGCTGGTTCCTCCCCCACATCCCTTGATTTAGCACAGCTCTTGAAAAAAAAAAAACCTGAATGATGGAGTTTTTATTTATCCACAGAGCTGGAATGGCAGCCTTCTGGTTTGTCTGCTTTTTAACTAAGAGATGACAGCCATATGCAAAAATCAGAAGCATTATATTGCAAGCTCTAAAAAGTTCTTAAATGTTATTATTTACAGAGCTTCTGCTGGGGATGTGTCTCAAAAGGACAGATTCCCTCAGACTGCAGCCTGAGAGCAAAACCTTTTCACATTTGATGCTTAAGAGGTACAGGAGGAGCATATCTCAACAGAGCCTGGACTTTACAGAATACACAAAATGTAAGAGGATCAAAACAGCCAAGGTTTGTAGCATTAACCTAAACACCAACACACTGGACCCTGCCAAAAGATGCCAAAATCACCTTTAACTCTGAAGCAGCTCTTTTGTAAAAATTAACCTCTCTGGAAAAGATCACACTAGGAAAAGACACACCCCAACAAAAACCCAGGACAGGACTCTCTGCTCTGTGCTTCCCAGAGAAGAGCTGTCCCAGCTCTGGGACCAAGGCTGCAAACACAAAACAGCACTCAGGGATGCAAATCGGAACCAAAAAACAGCTCTAGAAATCAAGATGCTTTCCTGCTGTCTAAAGCAGACAACAGCAAACACACTGAAGTGTTCCGGTGGGGAGCAGCATTTTGTGGATCAGCTCCTTCCCCATCAGGTACCAGAAGGTTACTCTAGCATCCCCGAGGCAACAGCATCATCTGGGTCATAAATAATAATAAAAATAATAATAAATTTGAAGAGCAGCCCTCTGACTGTGTGCCTGGCAGCCCTCCAGCGAGCTAATTTCCTCAGCTGCTCCCATGATAACAATGACACAGACTAATGCAAGCGCGGCTCCGCTCGTGCTGCACACATCCCCGACGGCGTTTACCATCAGTATGGAGCTCAATGAGATAGGAGGATCTCTCCACAGGGCTCCCGGGCTCCTCCAAGTAGATGGCAGGCAGCTCTCTCCACTGCATGGCAGCCGCTGGCGCTCGCAGTCCTCCCTCCCTTCCCAAAGCTGCTCCGGGATCTCGCAGCTCCCTCAAGGCAAAGCTCAGCACAAAGCTCCGCTGCCTGCAGAACTGAGCAGCTTCTCCCCTCCCCTGTGAGGAAGGTGGCTCAGACCTCAGGGAGATCCTTTCCCTGGCTGTTTCCGAGGGTGAGATTTTGGCAGCTCAGCCGCAGGACGAGGAGCTGCCAGGCACCGGCGCGGATCCGTGTGCTGCGCTCTCGTGTTTTGGCATTTAGCACAACTTGCTCACCAGCAAGCACGATGAGCTAACAGGAGAGGAGTCAAAGTGCTGAGCAGGCACAGCAAGGAATCTCCAGCACACACAAAAAAAAAAAAAAAGAAAGCAGAGATTTCATGAAGTTCGCAGTGCAAGGGGCACGCCAAAGGAAGTGAACTGGGCTGGCCACAGATGGCAAAGCTTCCTTCCTTACACTTGTGTAACTTATCCCAGTCATTCCCTGAAAAGAGAGAGAGGGAGGCAGGCAGGGAAAAAAAGAAAAGAAGAGGGGAAAAAAAAAAAAAAAAAAAGGAAAAGCAAAAGCAGCTGGCTGCTTCCACAAGGCATCCGGAACGAGACTGCCGGGACTCCAGCATTTCCATTCAGTGCAGCGGAGCATGCTCCTGTGTAAATAGTTTCCATATGTCATCATTACAACAAAAAACAAAAAAACAAGGAAGAAAGAGAAGGAGCATAAACTTTCCAGAGCCCAAACCTCTCCCTCTGCAAAATAAATTCCCTGCTTAGGGGGAGGAAAAACTCTCCATGGGCTGAGAGCAAACAAACTCCTCTCATTCGGAGAAGCTCGTGCAGCCATGGGGACTCTCCAGGGCAGAGCCGAGGGGAGAATAAGGGACAGAAAACATCCACAGGAGGCTGGGATAAATCAGCCTTCCCAGCCAGCTATTATATATCAAACTGAAGCCACTCTGGAATTCCATTTTGGTGTCTGCACTTTTTAAAATGAATAATATTTTTTTAAAAATTCCAACAAACTGGTAACCTTCTACAAATTCAAAGAGTTATAAACCAACCTACAGGGCAGCTCTTCCATTTGCCTTGGAGCTCCCCCAGTCTGGCTCTCATTAGCCAGCTTGCCAGATGTTCTGTTTTCCAGATAGCACACACTTTTTATGGCCTTGCGCTGAAACAGCCTGAGATTGCCTAACTGGCTCACTGCCTGCCTCCAAAGCCTTTGCTGGACTTAGCAGGGCTTTCTCCTAAATGGCTGAGGATGGTTTGGATGTTAGCGCCCATCCTGCCCAGATATTGCTATTTTAGCAAGTACACCTGCGATGACAAAACACTGCAGAACATGTGAAGGCAGAATGACTCAAATCAGAAAAAAAAAAAAAAAATCCTTATTCTGTCATTCATACTGCTCCCACATCACGTGTGGAGTCAGTGTAAGATGCAATATCCAGTGAGTTCCATGTGTGTGAGACATTTCTCGACTGGCAAAAAAGGAAATGCCAAGGGCACACGGACACACCTTCATTCACACAGCCTTGCAAGGTCCCTGATTGACCAAAAGAGGGAAGAGGAAGGAAGGCATCACCTCCTGAACTGGGGAAAGGTCAAACTCTCCAGGGCACACGCTCTGGGCAGCTCCAGCCACCAGTGTGTTCAAGTGTTCAAGGCTGGATGGGGCTGGAGCAACCTGTTCTAGTGGAATGTGTCTGTTCTTTGAATCCAAAGCATTCTATGATTTCACCATTCTACCGTTCAGTTGGAGCCATTTTTTTTCAGGCTTTGCATTCCTCACTGCCATAACCTCCTCTATATCTCACACCCTCCATCCTCACTGGATCTGTAATTCCCAAACTCAGTCACAGAGCCCAAGCTTTTGGTTTAATGCGAACATAACCAAGCATCCCACAGCACTGAACACAAGCTCATGGAAAAAGGCAGATCCCAGCAGGATCAAAGTGTGTTCCTGAATCTCCTGAGCTCACATCCAAGACCTGTCCCAGCGCAGGATCCCTGTGCTGGCTGAGGTTTCTGAATCTCTCAATGACATTGCTCCCTGAGGCTGTGGTGAGGAAGGAGAAAAAAGAGAAGGAGAAGGAGAAGGAGAAGGAGAAGGGCACTCCTCTCTTAGAAAGCCTTCATTAGCTGAACCACTCACTAGAGAAGGTGCAAATCCATAAAAAAACATGGAAACAAGGTAGGTGCCCACCCTTCCCCAACACAATCTGTGCAAGCATCTTCAGTCCCAAAGCCAAGATTTTAGTCAAGTATTGGAGTAGTCCCAGCACCAGTGATGGCACTTTCCCTTCCAAAGGTTCACAGGCCATGTAGCCTCACCTCCAGAGGAGGAACCCTCCCTCCCTGATGAGAAACTGCTCCTTCCAGTAACCAAGGCACAAACACACAGGTGCTCATCTCTCCAAGGCCAGGCTCACCTACCCGGCAGAAAAAAAGCTGGAAGCTGCCTGGGAAGCACAGCTGGTCTGGCCCTTGGCCACACATCTCAGAGGTGAGACAGACAGACAGACAGACAGGGAGATGAGTGCCTTTGCTGATTGCCAACAGGAGCGTGGCACGGCTGCTCTGTGCAGCCCAAAACGTCCTGGTGCCCGTCCTGTTCCAGGGCACATTGTGGGAAGGAACAGAACAGCCACAGGGAAGTCTAAACAATTTGCTGTCAGTTTGTTGCCTAGGAAAAAAGGGCATCTCCAACAGAGAGCAGCGCCAAGCCCTTCTGCTACAAGAGAAATAATCTACTTGGGAATATTTGGAGCCAGCGTAAGTGAGTCATGCTCCTCCTTGGAGACAAGGCACAGCAGAAACATATGCAAAGGCCTCGGGCTCTTTGTGTTACTGTATTCTCACAGCAATCACTTGCTGTGAAGCTCAACAAATAAAGTCACTTCAGCTTCCTATTTAACAAAGGAAAGATTTTTTTAAAGAACACGGATGCTGCCACTTCCTGTTGGTGTAAAAGGCGACGCGAGCCGGCCGTCCTCGCCTCGACTGGAGGATGCGGCCAGTTCCTCCAGCACCAACACAAGCTCACATCATGCCTTCATCACCACGGGGAGCTGAGTGCTGAGGAAGGAGCAGCAGATGTCCCTCAGCATGGTAAGTCACATTTTCTATATCATTGCCTCTCTTCAGCCTACGGAAGACAGCTTATGCCCAGCGCTGGTTAATTAGGGGAGCGCTGCATCCTCGCTAACATCTGCACTGCACACATGTAAAACCCCCGGTGCACAAGCTCAGCACCATGCCAGCAGAGCCAAAGCCTGGTAGGAAATGGTTTAGCCCCAGCAGAAAGCCTGGCTCCATCCAGCTCTTGCTCTGAGGCACAGTTAACCCTTTGCTCTGAGGCTCAGGAGAAGAGCCACGGTGATTCACTTGGCTATTCATTCTCTGCACCACCCTCCTGGGGACAGGGACATTTGTAAAGAAGAATATTGAAAAAAAATTAAATTAAAGACTTCCAGGAAAATAAGGAAGAGGATAATTTTAGCCTTCTACAGCAGCCAAGCTCAGTTGGTTGGAGATCCTCATCTGTGCAGTTCACTGCCTCATCTCCCCAGGACACCTACTCTCCTCTGAGCTCATCCCTGAGTCACTCTGGGGGTTTTTTTCTCCTCTTGAAATATTATGTGGGAAGTTTTGGCCAGGAACTCTTTGATCCTGGGACAACTTTCACTCCTGAATAGACAGAAAGAGGCAGAGGGGCAGATCCCTCCTTTTTGGGAATTTTGGGATCCATAATTAGTTTAGCAAGACTTCAGATGAACTGACAGATGCAAAGCACCCCCTGTCTAAGCCCTGTTCCACAAAGCTGCCTCCTGACAGATGTGGGATTAAATCCTCCTGCATCTGAAAGTCCATGAAATGTCACAGGGAGAGCTGGAACCAGGCACTCCTTCAATATAAAGCTGTGGAACACAGGAGTTCCTGCTCCTTAACAGAGCTTCAAAGTCCAATCCAAAGCGTTTTTATTCAGTAAAAATTCTTTCCCACAAAATGAAAGGTTGCATTAGGAAGCTATAATTAAGAACCTCACTTGTGTCAAGCCAAATTGCTGCCAGCTTCATATCCTTTATTTCTTATCTCAAAAAATGAACCACAACACCACAAAAAAGGAGAAGCCAAAGCCACAAGAGAAGGATCACCTACAACTCCCATTATCCTGCTTTCAGCAGCCAATACGCTCCATAACTTCATCAGTCCGATCGGATCACAAAGGCTTTACACACGCTGAGATAAAATTACACCAGAGCTGGAAACAAATATCTGAGTCATTGAGGGGCTCCATGCAACAACTAATGAATGGAAAAAACAATTGGAAACAGTTAAGGTTTTGCTGAACTGAAGCAAAAAGGGAAAACAGAAGAGACAACTTTGCCTGAGGCAGAGAGAGAGGCCAGACGTGAAATGCACACACACACACATTTTTAATTCATAATTTTTGAGGAAGAAATGGAAAGAAACAATATCAGAGTCCCTCAGCTATAGCATTTCTTTAACATATCCTGTTACACGGAGGAATTTCCTCTTTTTGTTCCAAAAAGGGAAACCAGTGCCTCCTGCTTTTAACACATTAAAGATCTGCTTTGGCTTTGGTAACAACACAATGTCAGCAGTTTAAGAGCACGTTCCTCATTTCAATTCTCCAAAGCAGAGCCTTTGGGTTTCCCTGCTGCAGTTTGGAAAGATGTTTGATTAAGCTGCAATCTGGCCTTTTTAACGAGAGCAGTGTGCTGCCAGGACTGAGTGCCAGCTCCAGCCGCCAGGGCTCTCCAGGGAAGGCACAAAGTCAGCACTGGGAAGCAGAGGAAGCTCTTCCCTTTGGGAGAAACCAGGATTCATTTGGGTAACAAAGCTCCTGCATGGCCAAAGCAGCACTAGAATGAGAAGGTAGAAATAAGGTGTGTGCCTTACTGACCTGTTTTCCCTGAGGAAAGAGGGATAGCAGGAAAAGGACATAAATTTAAAAGTTAAATAACAAACACTCAACACCTTACCACGACAGGCTGAGAGCAATTAAAGCTCTTTGCTGTGGTGCAGCAATGATAAGGATGTAATTGTGTTCTGCAGTGTTAGAACACAACTCCACCACACTGATTCCTTTGAAATCCAACACTGCCTCATCTCCTCTGCCTTGTCCTTCAGACAGGAAAGAGGAGCTGCCAGTTTGAGAGGAAGAAGTGTAAAGGAGCAGGGAAAACCCCAGCCCCAAGTGCTGGGGAGCTGGTCTCCATTAGGAAAAAAGGATTCTGCACATTTGGTGGAAACCACTGCTGGCAGGAACTGGAGGTTGCATTTAATGGCTGGAGAGGAAGGAAGGAGTTAAACATGAATGTGACATCTGCTAAACAGCTGATTTTCCCTCAGCTGCTCCTTACTTCAAGTCCTACAGCCCTCACACAGAACCACATCTTCAGGAAATGGACAAATTTGACTTCAAAAGTCTTCCACACATAAAAAAATTGTCCTTTGAATCCAGATTTTAGAAGAGCTACTGGTGGTTTCCCGTTGTTTTGCCTGGAAATCTTGGCTGGCTGGGCTGCAATCTCCTGCCTGGTGCAAAGCACCCTCTGGGGCTGGGAGAAAGTCACTCCTACAGCAATGTACAGACTGCCTCAGCTGCAGCCTTAGAAATCAAATTCATCTGCTAGCTTTTAAATGCCAGCCTTTAGAATCAGCTGTTTAATCTCTATTTACTGTGGGGATGAAGAACAGGTCATGACTGTGTCGTCTGGCTTTTCAGTAAATATAGAATATTTCAGTATTTCTTGAGCTTCCCTGTAGCACTATTGGAGTGTTAAATCCTGACAGGCTGCAATCATTTCATATGCTTTTTTATTTCTCAAGTCCTTTAGAGCACCTTTAACTCTGCTGACCACATTTTCCTCCACTCCTAGGTGCTATTCCTTCATTTGATATAAATTCTTCATTTGATTTAAATTTATCTACATTTCCCTATATCTTTTGTGTTAGCCAGCCCATGCTGGTACTGTGATTTTTTGCTGTCTCTCCAACAGCTTTAAAGCTTCCATGAACATTTCTGTTTTCTATGCATTTGTGCTGCCTCAAAGTATAGAAAATTTTGAATGCTTAAGTCTTCTCCTTTGCAACCACCAGAAATAAGGTTGTGACACCAGCCTTGTATTTGAAATTAAAAGGCTTTGACTTGGTCACTTCACACTCCTGCCCCAAATGTGAAAATTTTCCTCAGTGCTCCCACTTCCAGGACTGATCACTGAGTCTTAATTCTACAGGCATGTCCTCATTTGGTTAATGAAGACCAGGAACATATTTGTGCATTCTAGTGAAATCCACTTTGCTTTTGTGCCATAAACTTTCCCAAATCTGTGGGGGATAGTGAAAATGCTCTGTCTCTCTGCAAAATGGTTATAGCTGGAATAAAACACAGGCACTCCCAAGTGGCAATACAGAAACACACATGTTAGGTGGGAAACAAGTATAGGGGAGGTGTCCAGCCCACAGAAACAGGGGTTTAACACAGCTGTGCACAGAGATACACATCAATTTTCTAAACACACAAACATCCTAAATCCCCACACACAAGCATAAGAAAAGCCTTTTGTTCCACACAGACATCACCAGATCGTGGCTGTAAAAGCAGCACTGGATGCTCCAAACTCCCAGCATGACAGCTCTGCTGTCCCTGTCCCCTTTGGGTGCTGCTGTGCATGACACCAGCCCAGCTCTGCTGTCCCTGTCCCCTTTAGGTGCTGCTGTGACTGAGCACCAGCCCAGCTCTGCTGTTCTGTCCCCCAGGTGAGGCTCAGGTGCCCTGCAGAACCGCTCACCGTGAGCAGATGGCCCAAACCCGAGCGCTGCTCCTGCAGCTCCCCATAAAGAAAGCAGCCATGTGAAAACCAGCCTTCTTCTCCACATGCAAAAAGCAATTATGCTAAAGACACAGAGAGAGCCCTGCGAGGTCCAGATCAAAAGCCAGAGACATGGGAGGCAGGAGAAAAGACCGATCTAATTCACCGCACTTTTCCCAGCTTAAGGATCAGAAATGGAGCGTTCTGCCTCATAAATTCTACTTCCAGCAAATTCAAGCCTAAATCCCCTGAAGGCAATAAGGAAAAGGCAATCAACAACAACTCTAACCACTTCACAGATGCTCCTGTTTAGTTTATACAGCACTTCTTCCAGCACTGAAATGGGTAAAATGGGATTTCAACGCAGGGGGGCTGACGGCAGCAGGCAGGATTCCTCAGTGAAGATACCAAGGGCAAAGGAAGTTCTGAGAAGCATCATATTGGTTATGATGAGTGAACTCAGCGTGCTCAGCCTTTGCTCATTTTAATCTGCCAGTACGCAGGCTTGGCTAAACTGAACATCCTGCATCTACAGTGCCTTAAAAATCCACAGGAGCCACAAAATGAGGGGGGAAACGAACAAACTCATGCATTCCCTGGGAAGCCATGAAAAAACTAATCACTATTTGTTTCCAACTGTTGTTCCGCTTCCTGAGCCAAATGTTTCCAAGTCAGCTGTGGTGGCTGAGGAGTGACCGGTTTGAGCTGGAAAGCTGTCAATTGAAAATTGCAGCTCGAACACTTTCAAACTCCTTAACATCTTTTATAATTCCAGGACCACCTGTTCAAAAAAGCAGAGCCCTCTGATGACACGACACATGCCCTTATCCCACATTTTCCAATGAAAGCAATCAGCTCAGGGAGGGAACACCTAAGACTACCCTGTTTTCTCACCCCAAAAAGATAGAGAAGAGACACACAAAGGGGCTCCTTCCCTGAAGGCATCAAGGTCATCACTCACATCTTCAGGAAGGGAATGTGGAGCTTCCAGACTCCTTGCCCCACTCTGCAGTATCCCCCTGGATTTCCAGTGCCAGATGATCTCCATCCTCAATGTTCCAGGAGATGGCAAAGGAGAAAGAACCATTTGACTCCAGGATAATGGAACACTAACCCAAGTCTTCTCCACCTTGCAGACGCAGTTACCAGCTCAGATTTGAACAGCATGGGGCATTCAAGACAAAAATCACTGGGATTTTTCTTTTTCTTTCGCTGCGTGAAAGAGTCAACAGTGCAGAGATTCTGTTTGACAGAGCATCCCACTGTGAGACACACAACGTGTGCATTGTGCAAACCTCTCTCCTGCAGAGCTCAGAAAACAAGGCAGGCTTGGAAAAAATGCAGCCCTCGATACCTCCTGGTACTTCTCTGTGCTTGGGGTTCTGCCCCTACAGCACCACGCTCACAGAGCCACGGTGAGAATGTCTCCACACAAATGCTTGTGAGTTTTGGGCAGCACAGGGCTCTTTCTCATGAAAGAAAGGCACCAGCTCCACTCAAGTATTTAAGAACAGCCCTGCCTTAAAACCTGAATTCTCAGGACAAAGACATGCTCTGAACCAGAGGATAGCTCAGAGCAGAAACACATTTTTCACTATTTCTAACATCATAGCAAAAGATCCCAAACATCTTCTGAAAAGCAGCATTTCCCTCCTTCCTCTGAGCTTACAGAGCTCATCACCCAGGGAAACGAATTGTACTGAAGGAGAAAACAATAATCTCCTTATGTTTTGGGTGTTCATTTCCCTTTCCAAGATTTTCACCCCTCACTCATCTCAGAGGCAGTTTGGCTTCGCTTTGCTTGCTTAAAACATTCATTTTAAGTCATCTAGGCCAGGAAAGGATTAGAGGAGCCCTGGCAGAAGTTGCAGAATGCAAGGCTGTTAGGTCAGAGAAATGAGACTTTCAGAGGCATAACCAACAATCCACCACAAAACCACCACTCATGCTTTGGAAAAAAAAAAAAAATCCCTCTCTCTATAAATTTTAAGCAAGTGCATATTAAGAAAAATGAATCATGCACAGCAATGCCAAACAGCACCTCCTCATAACAAAGGAATGAAGTGAAGCCTACCTGTCCACTCCCACACAGGTGTGATCAGCACTTCCCAGGTGAGACTGTGACCCACAGTGGCATTACCTGACTTACCCCAGGTGCAAGGAGGAGCTGCTCCAGCAGCAGAACCAGCCTGCTTCCCAAAATGAGATCCCAGTCCTGTGCTCTGGCCATGTTTCACCTCCAAAGGCAGCAGCAGAAGCGCTGCTGCTGGAACTAATTAAAGGCAAATTGGTAGAACTAGGGGCCATGACGTGAGAAAATATCCTGCACAGCATCCAAGAAAGCCACCAGATAATCCAAAAGGCTGTTTAAGAGCCTGGCTGTCAGAAATCTTGGAACCTGCCAGGTCCAAAGCAAGCAGTTGCTTGTTCCCTCATCCCCTTCATTCCTTCACCTTAATTAGCTACAGCATTTCATACCCAGTGCCTCAGCCCAAACAGCCACCTCTGAAACCCTTGCTTCTACACCAGGACCAAAACTCACAGATCCTGAAGGATTTATTAAATCTACCAATGAAATGCCTCTTTTCCTCAAAGGTGGCAAAGTCAGAATGCCTCCACAGCAGTTCAGCTGCTGCCACAAGAAGCACAGGTCCCAGGAATTGTTTTACACTTGGAAATCTCACCCCTGGCAGGATGGTGGAACAGGATGAGTTTTGAGGCCCCTCAAGCCAAACCATTCCAGATGATTCCATGACCTGGTGAGCTGAAGCTGTGGATCACATGGGCAGACTGAACTCGCTCACTGCCAATACAATTCTGGAGCCAAATCCAACAGAAAAGAGATTTCTGTCACTCCAGGTTGCATTGGCTACCAAACATATCAAAATCCAGGTAATTCACATGGCTCAAAAAGAACATGAACTGCCCCGAATGGCCTAACCTGGGGCTCAGTAAAGGATTTTTTTTCAAAGTTTGGTGTGTAGAACATCCATTAATGCTGTAATTAGACTCTGTGCTCAGAACCAGCCAGTTACAAAAGGAACAGCTTGGCTGAAAGCCCCTTCCCACACTCCATCAGGAATTGTCCCAAAGGGGCAGAGGGTCCCTTCCAGCACACACTCCATCCTCTGCTCTAGAGGCACATCCAACAGGCCCTGGGCTTTCCTCACCCACATCCCTGCCCCAGCCTGGGGCAGCCCCTCCAACCTCACCAACAGAGAAATCTCATTTTCTTCACACACCTGCTCATTCCCAGCAGTGCCAGGCATATATTCACCTTCCCAAATAATTCACCCTCCCAAAAGGCCAGCCTGGCTCTGGTTTTTCTGACAATTCACTTTTCAGGCAGCAGAAAGTGAGATTGCAAAGGCACCTCACTCAAAGTTATAACTTCCCATTTTCCAACAATCTTTCTGCAAAACATCTTGGCTGCTGCAGCTGCTCCCCCACCTCCCCAATAATTAGTTTTTACCTCAATAGCAGATACAGTTGCTTTCTTGTAAAAACCCCGAGTTGAAAGATGACTTCTTTCCCCCTGCCATCACCCATTGTGTGGGAAAACACACAATATCCCATTGTTCTGTGTACAACACTCTGAGCTTTACTTTCTGCTCTGAACACACTGAAACTCTACTTGAGGCTACAGCAATTTCCATGCAGGAGGCAAAGGAGAATCTTGTATCTGATCTAATACAGGATAAATCAATGTGCACTCATTTATTGTTTATAGCTCCCATCAGCTCAAGGAGAGACACTGTCCTAGAGTTTCAAGGCTATCCAGGCTGCCTTTGTAGATGGAAAACAGACTTGGGAGATGTTTTGAGAGCTCTGTTCAAACATTTCCCAGGAGTTCAGGAGAGATGGGAAATCACTAAAGCCTGGCAGGTTCTCATCACTCTCAGGACAGGATTTTGGGAAAGGCCACAGCAGGTTCATATCTCCCTTCTTGCCTTCTATAGAAATTCAGTTTGCTATTAGTCAGTGCCCTCAGGCAGGGGCTGGGGAGCTGAGCTGCAGTTTGTGCTGAGATGCTCAGATAACATGAGCTAGGGAAGGGCACAGTCTCATTCATTGCTGTGGATGCAGGTGATGCAAGAGCTTCTCCCCGGCTCCTTCAGCTGCTGGAGCTGCACAGGAAAAGCACCCAGCCCCTACACAGCACAGTGAGAAATCATCAGCACATTTTTCTGGATGTGGTCTGAATTCCTGTCAACTTTGCAGGATTCTGACCCTTTGTGGTGGCTGCAGATGGCAGCTCCTTGGAAGCCCTCTATCCCAGCCCTGTATCCCAGCACAAGCCAAGCAAGGCAGAGTTTAATATTCCTCCCCATGCAAGTATTTTCTCTCATTAAATGCTTAAGAGCTGGAGGATTTGGGAGATTAATTTTTGCAGCTGGACATTTTCTTTGAGAATACAATTTTCCACACAATTTTCTCCTTCAGCTCTCTTTTATTCTAACCCCAAGACACCCACTTACCCAGGAGAGGACTCTTGTGCAAGGTTTGGAATGGAATTCACTCCTGCACTTCAATCCCTTCCTTCTTTTTACATCTGCTACAGGCTTGCTTTCAGAAAACCCTGTTTCTACTTATTTCAAACCAGAAACTTGTCTCCAGTTCCAGGTAATCAAACATCAAGAATCCACAACTACAAATTCATTTATCCAAAGACCTGGCTGGAACAAAGCCAGACCATGGATAGGTTTTTCTTTTAATTTAAAAGCACAAGAAGTTCTTTAAAAAACACAAGAGCTGATTTACAGTGAACCACACAGGTACACAGCACTCAGTGACACGGTTGTGACAGGCTGGAGAATGGACTAAAATTCAGAGGAGTTTGTGCACACAGCAACACAAAGCAAGAGTGAGACTTAATTATTATCAGCCTCAAACATGTGATTGAACAAGGGGCAGCTACACAGCCACTCTGTCTTTCCCCAGGTGTCACTGGAAGAGGATGCAAACAGTCCCAGCCTGGTCTGGGGACACAGCTCAGTAAAAGTTTGGTGTTTAACCTGTCTTTAAATCCCTTGGAGTTGATGATGGCTGCTCCTCAAATTCTGGCTGAATATTCACTTATGAGAGTTCAGGCAAAGGGAAGACAAAGCCAGAAGGAAAAGAGCTGCTGACCTTCCCTGTCGCCTTGTCCTAATCCTCACCCTGGCAGGCTCTGTGTCCCCTGACAAGGACTTCTCACCCACTTTTTCCCTGGAAAAGAAAAGCTTCTGACTGAAAAGGTGCCATCATACACTTCTGCTAATGCCATTTCAGTGCTCAGCAGCCACGGGGAGGGAGGCAGAGCAGAGGGGACACATTTGATTCCTCACAGCCTCCACGAGACACAACTTCACTGCATTTCACAGCAGATTTTCTGTGCAGGCAAAAAGCACAAGCTGGACTACACGCCCTGGTTTTTAAACAAGCTTACTTTTGCCAGTGCTGGTGTCAGTGGGCTCACTCCCTGATTTAAGCTTCCCGCTTCCAGAGATAAACCTGCCTTTCAAGTTGTTGATGCCAGCCTTCCCCTCCTAATCCTGCATCCCACCCTGACTTCAGAAGGCTCTGTATCATTCCCTAACGCTTCCATAGGATAAGCTTTATATTGCTGCAGCAAATCCCACTTTAACAGTGATTAAAACATACAAATAAGAGACATTTCATTTGAAGGATCCCAGGAAATGAGTTCTCAAAAACCACACAGCGATCCTGTAAGAAGCAAAAAATTGCTCCCTAAAGAACTTCCCTGTATTTCTATGTGGAGAATTTTATTTATTAATGCATTCATTCTCATGCCTCTGCTTTAACACAGTCATGCTGGCTTCAAGCAATTGTTAAGCCTCACACAACTTCTTCTTTGAAGGGATGGGAGGCGGGGGAAAGAAAGAGGGAAGAGTGATTAAAATTAGTCACAAGGAATCCTATAAATATACTCGTGGATGGAGGAAGAAATCTCTCTTCTATTTAACTTAAAAATAGAGGGCTAAACTTTAAAAGACAAGCAGATGGGATGAAGCAAAGATAAAACAGAGCTTAGAGAAAGTCAACTGGGCAATTCAGAAAGGGATCTGCACTGTGGGGTGGCAGAGGAGGAGGAGGAGGAGGGAGGAAAAATCTTGATTATCCAAAATTAATTCCTGAGTTGGGAAGGGAAAAATGAGAAATTTAAGGGAACCCATCTTATTGCAAGAGGAATCAAATCTCAGAGGCACTAAAGCACAGAGGGATAACGTGAAAAAAAAAGAGATGCCTGGCCAGGCAATGATGCATTTATTCCAAATGTTCAGCCTGTGGCAGCAAGGGCTGGAACAGCACCACAAGACCTGTGTGTGCACCTGCAACTGGAAGTCACAGGGATGTGCTGGACAGAACTGCACTGATACATGCAGTGAGGTGTGACAGCAACCGGAAACTCTCTGAACACGCTCAGACACATCTGCTGGCCACATCCACCCTGCTGCAGGCTGAGGGCTTTAATGGACACACGCTGAGCAGGAAAGCAAAGCTTCTGAGGGATGGTGGCTGCTGTTTCCCCCTCCCAGAGCTCACAGTGCCCCACTAAACAGCCGGGTCAACACCAACACATTGTCTAAAAGTACTCCGGGTTCTTTGATAAGAACACAATAAAGATGTGGAAGGGATTTATCAACACTTCCCTTCTTGCAAAAAAAAAAAAAAAAAAAAGTAAACTAGAAACAGACAAAAGGAGCCTCACGAAGTGCAGATGTTTATGGTGCTGGGAAAACTCCAGACGAGATAACTGCAGTGGGACAGTGCCAAGGGAAGGGACGCTACGGGACAAGGAGCAGGAAAGGGAGAAAGGTCACGGGTTAC
>VRYO01002581.1:2857658-2895740 GCA_009812075.1 Sialia sialis
AGCGCAGGACACGGGAGCCGATGGATCCGCGCCAAGCTCAGCTCGCAGCGCGGGGCCGCCGATCCCGGCCGGCGCTCGGCTCGCAGGGCTCCGGGGACGCGGCACAGAGCGATGCTGACGGCGCGGCACCGGGAGCGGCCGGCATGGCGCTACGTGTGCCGGTCACACATGGCTCCGTGCCCGGCCCCGCAGCTCAGGAGAACGCGGCAGCGCCGGGGGCCGCCTGGAGTCCGCGCACATCCAGCTCCCGGAGGGATTTAAACTGCGCGATGCCACAAGGTCACGGGTTTCTGTGAAAGGTGACGGAAAAGGAAAATGAAGCAGGCCCAGGAGAGCGCCGCGGGGACACTTCACAGCTGCTGTCCCTGTCCGGGGAGAGGAACATCGGCACGGCGCTGACACCGCGCGGGGGAGGCCTGGCCCGGCGCCCTCCCCGCGCCCTCCTCCCAGCCCTGCGTGAAACTGCTCCTCACCAGCCCCCCGTGCCCGCGGCTCCGGGACTCCTCGGACCCTCCAAACCCTCCCGGGACCGCCCAACCCGACCCGGGACCCCCCGCACCCCCGGCCCGAACCGACCCGCCGAACCGGCGCCCGCAGCGACGCGGCTCCTCCGCGCTCCGCCCCATGGCTCCCATTGGCTGCTACAACGCAGGCCCCGCCTCAATAGGCGGAGCCGTCCCGCTCCCGCCAATCCGCGCACAGCACTTGCCCCCACCCCCTGCCAGAGGCTCCGCGTTATTCCCGCCTCCCCTCCCCGCCTCACGCACTTCGCCTCGCCATTGGATAGAACTGCTGTCCTTCAAGATACACGGGGGTGCTAATTGGTCAGAGGTGTCAAAGGTGGGCTCTGGGGGGGAGAGAAGCGCGGGCTGCTATTGGCTGCGCCGAGGCCCCGCCCCCGGGTTGGGAGGAGAGGCGTGGTCACCGGGTAACGGCGAAACACGGGCGGGAGCGGCTCGGGGACCCTGAAGGGATCCTGAGGGGGATCTGGCCCGGGACCCCAACCCGCTCCCGGGCTGGGCCACCCGCCTGGCCCCGCTCCGCATGGACACGGCGCGGTTGGCAGGCCCCGCTGGCGGTACGAATGAGTCGAGCCCTGCAGGCGCTGTGAGCGGCACCCAGGAGCGCCGGCTCTCAAAAAGTGAATCCTGTCAGGCTGCTGCCTCCATCACCGGGCTCCTGCCAGCCGTGCTGGTTTTGGGAGCGTTCCCGCTCCATCCCAGTGCTCTGCTGGTTTCAGTCAAAGCAGCCCCGCAGCAACAGTTCAACCCCCAGGAAAGCAAAAAGTCCGGGTAGAATCAAAGGTGGAGAGTGAGATTGATGTGAGCGCTGAGCAGGCAGGAAAATGACAGCGGCAGCAGGGAGGGTCCCCAGCTTGATTCAGGTCTCTGTATCAAAAGCTCTGAGCTGAGCACCAGTGACACTGGACACGCTGGATCTGGAGGAAGGAAACAACTGAACATTTCCCCCATTTCATTTTATTCAGATTTAATGTGGGTTTTTTCCACACAAGCACCAGTTCCAGCAGTAACAGAGCAGCTTCTGCTCTCATGCTGGGCTGCACAGCTCTGGCAGAACAAAAGGACATGGCAACAGTAAAGCACTAATGGGAGTGAGAATGATGGAACAAAACACAAAAAACCCGTTTGTACTTAAGCAGCATTGTCCTCACATGTAAATAGCAAGGAAGTGCTGGTTCTGACCTCCTGGGAGCTCTTGGTGACTACCTGGGCCAGTGTGGGACAGGAAGATGTGGTTGATAAGATGGGCTCTAGTTACCCCACTGATTCCTTGGAGCCCGAGCACAGCAGTGGGGGTAATGTGGCCAATCCTGTCAACTTGATTTACAGATAAAATTTCTCCTTATTTTATGACGCTTCCTCTTCCAAGGACTCCAGCTCTCCAAGATTGCGCCGGTTCGTTTCTCTGCTGCTTAGATTCCAGGGCAGTTCCCTCAGTTTGCTGAGGATTCACCTGGCTGGATCTCCCACCTGCTGCTGGGGAACAGCATTCCTGCTCCTGTGTCAATCCTCAACCCTCTTGTCTCCACCTAGTGTCCAAATCACATCTGGATTCTCTCCCAGCCCAGTGGTCACTGTGCCCACATCCCAAACACAGCTGACAAGGCTGCACTCCCAGCCTCTCCTCTGAGAAAGCCACAATTTCTTCACATCCCTCCAATTTCACCCCAGGTGGAGAAGAGCTGCGGGACTGCCTCAATGGGAAGCACAGGGAGAGATCTGAGAGCTTGGAGCTAATCACAAGGATCCTCACTCACCTTCTCAGCTTTTAATAACATCAGGTTATTCTTGCTTCTTATCAGGCCAAGAAATGAGCAGGAATTCCACTGAGTCCAGGCTCTTGGCTGGCTCCAGCTCCACATGCAATCCTGCTGCTGCTCAAGGTGCAATAAAATAATTTCTGGGGGCAGAATGATGCTCTTAACCCGGCTTGGTGTGTCTTTGGGCGTATCTGAGTGTTTCCCTTGGCATGGGAGTTATTCCCGGTAACCTCAGCAGCTCCTCATGGCAGCCTCCCTTCCCGGGGAGCAGTGACTGCAAACCCCAAGTCCTCACTCCACATCCTTTATCCACCTCCACACAGAGCTGCTCTTTCTCTCCTCAGCAAAGAAGTGGAGGAGCTTTGGAGGTGCCCAGATCCCTCAGCAGCGTCCCACATTTGTCTCAGAGCACTTATTTGGTGACATTGTGGCACTGCTGTGAGCACCTCATAGCCCTCAGCACCAGCCACACAATTATGGACCTACTCAGCACCCCCTCACCATCACAAGCTGCCAAAATCCCTGCAAAGCCTTCTCGGTCCAGCTGGGACCATCCCAGTGCCAGCAGGACACAAGGCAGTGCTTTCCTCACCTCTGTGCTCGTCCTCCCTTGTCCTGCTTTGTCAGAGGGGTCCATAAGGCATTGGTGACACAAAGCAAGGACAGCAGGGAGACACCAAGGCACATCCTGTGCATAGAGGCAGAGGGAATGGAGCTCATTTCCCGGAGAAGGGAATCTTTTTGGGAGCCTCAGAGCAGCCTCTCAATACCTGCAAAGAGGAGGTGACCGTGAGGGTTGGGCCAAGGTTTGTGCTCAGGTGCAAAACAAGAGAACACACACAAAAACAACCTAGAAAGGCTCTGACTGGATAAAGGGAGAACTTTCACCCTGAGGACAGTGGAGCAGAGGAAGGAGGCCAGAGAGGCTGTGCAGCCTCTATTCCTAGGGGTTTCCACCACCTGCCTTGAGCAGGGATGCCCTGCATTCCCACAGGCACGAGCACAGGCGGGATGGAGCAGGACTGCTCTCACCACGCATGGTCACACAGGGTCAGCCATGTGCCCTCAGACCTCAGCTCCCCTCAGGACCCACCTGGAACCCCACCCCAGCAGCACCCCCTGTCCTGGGAGCTCCATGCTGAGACAGCTCAGCCCCTGTCCCCACAGAGCTACACTGCCCCTGTACCTGAGCCTGGAGGGGCTCGGACTGCACTGCGGGCACTCCTGTCTCCTGCTGCTCCAGCTTCCCAGCTGGATTCCCAAGACAGCAGGAACCTCCTGACAGCCACTGGACACCAGTGCAGCTGCTCCCACCAAGGCTGTCCCTCCCTGGTGCCGTGGGGTTGTGCCCTGAACAAGGGGGGCACTGCTCCCAGCACTTTGGCTCCTGGATGTCTTCCAGCATGGAACAGCCCCATCCTTTGTTTCCAGCCACAGAAAAGCCCAGAGTCCTCGTGAGCTTGGTGACAGGGAGGCCTCAGGTGGACTAAGGCTATATGTACATCCAGAGGGACACTTGGCATCACTTCCAGGGGGGTCTGGCTTTGCAGCCACCTGCCGCCTTGGCATTGTGGAGCACAGGAGATCCGGACACGCTGTTGGACCGACCCCTCACCAGAGGGCCCTGGGAGGCAGCAGGGGTGCTTGGAGCGCTCTGGTTCTTCCACCTTTCTGTGCCGAGGCTGGAAGGCAGGTGAATCCTGTCCGGGGGGGTGCTCAGCCGGTTGACAGACTGGGAACGCGCTCTGCCAGGAGCAGCGCAGCCTTTGGGGCAAGCATCGCTCCTGGGCCGCCTCCAGCCACACGAGCTGTCCGTGTGGCCGGGCTCAGATGCGGCCGGGGGAGCGGAGGCCGGGGGGTGCACGGCTCGCACCGGGGTCCCCGCGCAGTGCGGGGAAAGGCCGGGCTGGTTCCGGGCGGCGGGCGAGGGGCTCCAGAGCAGCGAATGGAGCTTGGCCACATCTTCCTTCCTCATCCGCGGAGCTGCCCAGGCAGGACCCTGGGGCTTGGCACCAAACAGGGTCTCGTCACAGAAGGACGGAGCGTGGCTGCGGGACCTTGAAGGGGAAAGCGGAGAAACCCGTGCTGGTTACGCGGGGGCAATGAGCGCGGGAGGGCCCGAGGGCCGGCGGGCAGCCGAGGCCAGTCCGGGGACACCGACACCGAGCCAGCCCCGAGACGCGTGACAGCGGAGATCCGAGCAGCGCCCCGAGCCGCCGCTCACCTGCACTGACTGCCGGGCCGGGAGCCGCCGGCTGAGGGAGCCGAGGGAGCTGCCCAGGGCGGCGGGAAGGCGGGCGGCGGCGGGCGGGCCCCGGCGGGGCGGCCGAACAGCGACTCGTCCACGAAGGACGGCCGCACCCGGCGGCGGCCCCGGGGGCCCCGCGGAGGGCGGACAGCGGTACCCACAGAGCCGCCATCCGGGGCCGGACCCGCCGCCCGCATGGCCGCGGCCCCGGGGCGGGCACGGGACCGGCCCCGCCCCTTCCGGCCCCGCCCCGGCACGTGGATCCGCCAGCGGCACCGACATGGCGCCGCGCAACCGCCGCCAGCCCCGCGGAGCGCCGGTACGCGATGGGAGCGGAGCGGGACGGGAGTGGGGTGGGATGGGAGTGGGATGGGAGCGGGACGGGACGGGAGCGGAGCGAGCCAGCCGTGTCCCTGCTCCCCGTGCCGCTGTGCCTGGTACTGGGGCCCCGGTCGCCATGTGCCAGTGTCCCCCGTGCCCACATTCCTGGTACGCGTGTCACCACTACCAGTGTGCCCAGTACCCGTTTCCCGATGCTGATGTCTTGAGTACCAATGTCCCCAGTACCAGTGTCCCAGTACCAATATCCCCAGTACCAGTATCCCACTACCAGTGTCCCCAGTACCAGTGTCCCAGTACCAATGTCCAAGTACCAATGTCCCAGTACCAATGTCTCAGTGCCAGTGTCCCAGTGCCGAAGTCCCCAGTACCCATGGTCCATGGTGGCCCTGCCTGCCGTGCCAGCAGTGCACAGCTGCAGTGCCCCTGACACCATGACTGCAGCCATGTCCCCCACTGTCCCCAGGTCCCCGCGACCCCACTGCCTGCCTTCCCTGCGGCCGCTGAGGAGGACGATGGCGCCGATGCTGAGCTGGACACTCAGGCCATGGTGCGAGCCCAGAACCAGAAGAAGAAGAAATCTGGAGGGTTCCAGTCCATGGGTGCGTGTGAGGCAGGGGACAACTGTCCCTGGGACAGGGACTGTCCCCTCCTGCCCATGCCCGCTCACTGGTCCCTGTTCCCCTAGGCCTCAGCTACCCTGTCTTCAAGGGCATCATGAAGAAGGGCTACAAGGTGCCCACACCCATCCAGAGGAAGGTGAGCACGGGGAGCGGTGTGTCCCTGCCCCGGGGGTGGCAGTGGGACAACGATGGTAACCGTGTGTCCCACAGACCATCCCTGCCATCCTGCGTGGCCGGGACGTGGTGGCGATGGCTCGCACAGGCAGTGGGAAGACGGCTTGTTTCCTCATCCCCATGTTTGAGCGGCTCAAGGCGCCCAGCCAGGCCGGGGCACGCGCCCTCATCCTCTCGCCCACCCGGGAGCTGGCCCTGCAGACCCTCAAGTTCACCAAGGAGGTACAGGGGACAGGGGGTGAGTGGGAGCAGCAGGGGCAATGGGGCTGGTTTTACATCCCACCAATATGTTTCTTCCTCACCCTGCAGCTGGGCAAGTTCACTGGCTTGAAGACAGCCCTGATCCTGGGAGGGGACAAGTAAGCTGTCCCCATGTCCCCTCCAATGCCTGGTTCCTGAGCCTCCCCAAAACCTGGTGAGGGGCTGAGCTGCCCGGTGCCACCCCGGTCTTTCTCCTCTCTCACAGGATGGAGGACCAGTTTGCTGCCCTGCATGAGAACCCTGACATGTGAGTGGGGCACAGGGAGGGGACCCAGTGAGGAAATGGCCACCAGCCATCTGGGGACATCACTGATGTTTAGAGCTGGTGTGCCTGATGGGCATTCCTGGTGTTCCCTTGGAGCAACTTCCTGTGGGACAACAGGGTCTCTGTTGGGTTGGATTTGGGACGTGCTCCCAGGATGGTGTGGGGACACTGTGTCCCCCTCAGCCTGGTCCAGTCACCACCTCTGTCCCCACAGAATCATAGCCACGCCTGGGCGCCTGGTGCATGTGGCAGTGGAGATGAAGCTGAAGCTGCACACCGTGGAGTACGTGGTGTTCGACGAGGCTGACAGGTCAGTGGGGCACAGGGGCATCCCCAGGGCTGGCAGTGTCCCCACATGGGGGAGAGGCCCAGGGAGGGACCTGCCATGTCCCATCTGCCCTCCCCTGCAGGCTCTTTGAGATGGGCTTTGCTGAGCAGCTCCAGGAGATCATCGCCCGGCTCCCAGACTGCCACCAGACCGTGCTGTTCTCCGCCACGCTGCCCAAGCTGCTCGTCGAGTTTGCCCGGGCTGGTGAGGAGCTGGGGGCAGGTGGCACTGGGTACACGGCACAGTCCCACAGCCAGGCCGAGCCCAGCACTGGGAAAACCAGGCTGGATTAGTGCTGGGCCAAGTGGGTGTGTCCCCAGCAGCACATCCTGTGTGTGACCCATGTCCTGTGTGTCACCACAGGCCTCACGGAGCCGATGCTTATCCGCCTGGATGTGGAGTCCAAGCTGAGTGAGCAGCTCAAGGTGAGCTGGGCTGGGGGAGTCCAAGACAGGCTTTGTGTCCCCTACCCCTGCAAGCCACCAAGGAGGGGACAAGGGTGGCAGTGGTGGCACGGGACTGAGCACTGCCCTCATGCTGCAGTTGGTGTTCTTCCACGTGCGCGGCGACGACAAACCGGCCGTGCTGCTGCACCTGCTCCGCAGCGTGGTGAAGCCCCAGGACCAGACAGTTGTCTTTGTGGCCACCAAGCACCACACGGAGTATCTGAAGGAGGTGAGTGGCATTTGGGGGTGCCCATGTGGGGTCTGTAGCTGTGGCTGCAGGAATCTCTCCTTCTGTTTCACTGGGTTGAAGGAGAAATCCCAGAATATGCGGCCATGGAGGTGCTGCATCCATTCACCCCTCAGAGGGACGAAGGAGCACAGTGGGATTTGGAGGTCCGGGTGGCCACTCTGGAGTCTCTGGTCCTGTCTCTGCTGAGGGCACATCCATCCAACCTCTTTTCCCCCATTCCCAGCTGCTGACAGCGCAGGGCATCCGCTGCACCCACATCTACAGCTCTCTGGACCAGACTGCCCGCAAGATCAACATTGCCAAGTTCTCCCAGGGAAAGTGCCCAGTGCTGCTGGTCACCGACGTGGCTGCCCGGGGGCTGGATATCCCCATGTTGGACAACGTCATCAACTTCAGCTTCCCTGCCAAGGGCAAGCTGTTCCTGCATCGTGTCGGTGGGTGCCAGTGCCCTCACTGTGCTGTGATATGGAGGGACAGACTGGGGACAAAGCAGTGTCAGTGTCCCTGATGTCCCAGCTGGACTGGGAGGGCTCTTAGGGGCAGGCCTGGTACCTTCCCTGTAGGGCTTTCCCTTGCCAGCCATGCCCCCATGGTAAATGTCAAAAATGTCATGTGTCCTGTGACACCAGGGAGTCCCTTGCCAGGGCTGGCTGGGTGTGGTTTCCCATTCTCCTCTTGCCTTGCCAGGCCGTGTGGCCCGAGCTGGCAGGAGTGGCACTGCCTATTCACTGGTGGCTCCTGATGAGATGCCCTACGTGTTCGACCTCCACCTCTTCCTGGGGCGCCCGCTCGTCCTCGCCGGAGCCCAGGAGATGCCTGCTGGTGAGGGCTGGCTGCGTGGCCACCTTGGCCAGTGCTGCAGTTTGTGGTCTTGTGGTGGGCCCTCACACAGAGGGGTGGTGGGGAGGATGGGGTGCTGGGGCTGTGATACACCCTGTGCGTGGGGGTGCTGGCTGAACAGTGCTGAGCTCCCTGGAGCTGTCAGCTCTGCTCTGATAAGTGCAGGGTGGGTGCTGAGCAGGTGAAACAGTGTCTCCTGGGCTGCAGATGCTGGTGGGGTCCTGGGCCGTGTCCCCCAGAGCCTGGTGGATGATGAGGAGTGCCTGCTGCTGACAGACCACGAGGGCTCTCTGGAGCTGCGCAGCCTCCGCCGCGTCGCAGACAACGCCCACAAGCAGTACCTGCGCTCCCGGCCCGGCCCCTCGCCAGAGTCCATCAAGAGGGCCAAGGACCTGGATGTGTCCCAGCTGGGCATGCACCCCCTCTTCAGTGAGTGCTGAGGGGATCCTGAGGGAGGGGACTCTGTTGGCCTCCCCAGGAAGCTGATCTGAGCCCCTCTCCCTGCCTGCCTTCCCCAGGAGCTCGCTTCGAAGACACCGAGCTGCAGAGGCTGAAGTTGGTAGATAGCATTAAAACCTACAAATCCAAGGCGGTGAGTTGAGACTCCTGGGATGGGATGGGAATGAGGATGGGAATGGGGAGCCCATGTGGCTCACTGGGAATCATGCTCCTGCCCTGGGGACAGACCATCTTTGAGATCAACGCCACATCCCGCACACCGGCCAGCACAGTGATGCGATCCAAGCGGCGCCACGACCGTGCCCTGATAGAGAAGTTCCAGCGTGGGCAGCAGGAGAAGAAGGCAGCAGCGCTTAAAGGGCAGGGGCTGTGCCCCGCTGCTCCCGAGCCCCAGGATGGGGAAGGAGAGCAGGAAGACCTGCAGGTAATGGGGTCACGGATGCAGGAACTGCTGCAGAGCTGCCTTGGCCCAGTGCTGGCAGCACCAGGTCCCCCACATTGTGCTGGGCCTTGGGGGTTGGTGCAGAGACTTGCAGGGATGCTGGGGGGACGTGGCTGCCGAACCCTTCCACTGTCCCCATCCAGGACGTGTTCTCCAATGTGGGGGGCCAGAAGCGGAAAAGGGGCCGAGGAGGAGAAGACAGTCCCAGGAAAAAGCCACAGCAGGCAGCACAGCAGGACGAGGACTTCTACATCCCATACCGGCCCAAGGACTTTGAGAGTGAGCGAGGGTAAGTCTGAGGGGCTCCTGCTGCTGTCCCATCCCAGCTGTGTGGGGGCTGCTCTCATCCCCCCCTTTGCAGGCTGAGTGTGGGCGGCGAGGGCAGTGCCTTCGAGCAGCAGGCGGCCGGGGCCGTGCTGGATCTCATGGGCGACGAGAACCACAACCTCAACAAGAGCAAGCAGATGCTCAAGTGGTGAGTGGAATTTGCCGATGGGCAGGAGGGAGAATCAGGGCTGGGGGTGGCACTGCTGGGTCCCACCACCCTTGTGTCTCTCGCAGGGACCGCAAGAAGAAGCGGTTTGTGGGGCAGACAGGCCAAGAGGACAAGAGGAAGGTGCGGACGGAGAGCGGGCGCTACATCAGCGGCTCCTACAAGAACAACCTGTATCCTGCCATGGGCACTGCTGCCTGCTGGGCTGGCTGCTGCAGGAGCAGGGCTGCACCCACTTGTCAGGGCTCCAGCCCCTGCCAGGGCAGCAGCCAGGGGAGGGAGCACAGTCAGACAGCCCCTGCATAGGCTCAAGTGAGGAGTCACCACCTGTTCCCTTAACCCACCCGTCCCAGCTATGAGAAGTGGAAGCAGAAGTACAAGGTTGACGAGCGGGATGAGGATGAGGAAGGGCCACGCAGCAGGGAGCAGTTCAGAGGGAAGCACAGGCGTGGGCACGGTGAGTACCTGAACTGTGAGCCCTGCATTGTTCCCCTCAGCCTGGCTCTGTCCCCACCCTGAGCTCAGCCATGTCCCCTGCAGGGCCCGCGCAGCCCCCGGCACAGGGCAGGGTGCGCTCGGAGCTGAAGAACAAGCAGCAGATCCTGAAGCAGCGCAAGAGGGCAGCCAAGCAGCGCTTCCTGCAGAGCGGGGGCCTGAAGCGCCTCAAGGCGCGCAACCGGCAGCGGGTGCAGGAGCTGCGGCAAATGGCCTTTGGGCGCCGGGCAGGCACTGCCAAGAAGGGCAAGCTGAGGAAGAGGATGTAGGGGACACATCCCCGATAACTGAGCTGGGGAAGGGGACAGTAAATATTGGCTGGTTTTGTATCCCAGCTCCTCTCTGTGCCTGGAGTAAACCTTTCCCTAAGACACAAGAACAAGCAGGTTCTGCGGCTGCACAGCTGGATGTATTTTGATGTGAAACACCAGAGATGCCAACAGCAGCTCCTTCCTCTTTCTCCTCCTGCATGTGGTGCTGCAGGAGGGAACCTCAGGAGTGCCCTGGTCCTGCCTGGGTGTGGTGCCACCCCAGTGTGCCTGTGCCACTGCCATCCATGCTTCTTGGCATGGGATTTCCAGACTTTAAGGGAATTACCTCCATCCCCGGGGGTCCTGTGGCTCCATGCTGGCCCTGACAGCCTCTCCCCAGACTCAGGAGCAGGCAGGTGTCCCCAGGGGCTATTCCTGGCCCTGAAGCAGCCTGGCATTCCTTTGGTTCTGTGGGTGTGTGCCCATGGCACAGATGTCAGCCAGGCCCTGCATGCAGAGCAGCAGCTGTGGAGATGGGAGTCTGATGTCACAGCCATTCAGAGATGTAAATGTCCCTGTGTATCCCCAGCCCCACTGCCCCAGGGAGAGCATTGTGCTGACCATGTCCAGCTGGGCCTTTGTGTCCGCGTGGGCTCTGTCCTTGGGGATTCTGAGCTGTGCAGTGGTTTGCTGGAAGAGGTTTAGCACAGCCAGCTTGATCTGCCCCATCAGCAGGCTCTTCTGGATGGCTGTGCTCTGGATGTGGTTCCAGCGTGACTCCTGTGGGACAGAGCGAGCCCCTGGCCACTGCCCTGTGTCCTTCTGCACCCACCAGGCCAGGGGCACCCAGGAGTCCTGGCTCTGTGTGTCTCCCATTCAGAGCTGCTACTTTTTGGGCACATGTAGATCCTCAGCTCAGCCCAGAGGGTGCAGCCCAACACGGCACCTGCAAGTCACTGGAGGTGCGCACACACCCGGGGTCTGCACTGCTGCCCCTCTGCCGGGGGTCCTTGGGCACCCCACACCCCCTTACCCACTGCAGCACATCTTGGCGGGCGACCTCCAGGCGTGAGTGGAGCTGGGCCAGCTCCTCCCTGGTGCCCAGGAGCTGGGTGCTGCTGTCCTTACGGTACCGCTCGAGCTGTGCCTTGCCCTGGGCCAGCAGCTCCTGCCCGGCTTCTGCCTCCCGTGCCAGGGCTGCCCGCAGCCCCGCCAGCATCCCAAAATGTTCCAGCATGGCCGGGATGTCCTGGAACTGGGCAGGGGGAGGCGGCTGAGAGGCCAGGGGATGGAGGGATGGCCGCTCCAAGGGCTTGGGCACGCCAGAGGATGCCACGCTCACCTGCCCCATGCTGGCCAGCACGTCCCGCAGGTAGTCCCCGAAGGGCTGGAGGCTCCTCAGGCGCCGGGCCAGGCGCTCCCTGCGCCGCAGCAGCTGCTCCAGCTCCCGCTGCAGCCGGGCAGCCTCGGCCCGCTCCGCCGCCCGCTGCTCCTCCGCCCTGCGCAGCGCCCGCTCCCGCCTGGCCGCCACCGCCTGCCCGGGACACGGGCTCAGGGCCGCCACGGCCACCACCCCCTGCCAGCCCGGCCCCGAAGCCAGCCCCGAACCTTGAGGAAGGAGTCAAAGCTGAGCACGTCTTCGCGGTGCTGCTCTTGCCGCCTCAGCAGCTGCTGCCGGCGCTGCGCCAGGCGCTGCATCCGCTGCTGGAACTCCTGTGGGGTTGCAGGGTGCCGAGAGCATCGGCCCGCGCTCGTGCAGCCCAGGCTGCCAGCCCGTGGCTAGCTGGGGACGTGCTGCCAGCCGCCGTGTCGCATGGCACAGCTGGGGCCTCCCTCACCTGCCGCTGGCTCTGCAGCTCCCGCTCCAGCTCCGCCACCTCCCGCCTCTTCAGCAGCACACGAGTGGATGATGGCAGCAGCGTGGTGCGGTCCCGCGCTGCCACCGGCCTGCCACGGGCTGCCTGCAGCTCGGCTGGGCTGCGGAGGGACAGCCTGGGCAGGCCATCTGCCGCCGCGCCACGGCCAGGGCTCCCTCGGGCAGCGCAGCGCGGGCAGCCCGGCCCGCTCGCCCGGGTGTGCGGGGATTGTCGGGAGCCACAGGGTTAGCCCTGCCTGCCTTCGTGTTCTTGCCCACCCCTCCCATTCAGACTCCCCCACCGGAGACCCCCCCAGCACCAGGGAAGGACAAGTCACACCACAATCTCTCCCAGGGAATCCCCCGCCTCCCGCCAGCCCATGGCTGCAGGGTCCTGTCCTCCCTGGAAGCCTCAGCTGGGGACACTGCAGCCACCCAGTGACACCCATCTGGCAGTGGCACTCGGGGATGGAACACGAACCGAGATCACGGGGCACACAGGACAGGCTGGGCTGGTTGCCAACCCTTCGGTGGCTTGCCAAGGGCAGGGCAGAGGGGTCTCACTCACAGCAGCCGCAGCTTGTCCCGGAAAGCCACTCGCAACCGCTCCTCCAGCTCCGAGTCCATCTCGGCCGGTGCCTCCTCCTCGCCCAGGGGCCTGCAGAGGATCAGGGACCGGGACGGCCGAAGTGGTGGCAGCACAAGAGTTGCCAGGGGCAGCCAGAGGCTCCCGCAGCTCACTGGGATTTTCCTGGCTCGGCTCCGAGAGCCGCTGCGAGGGCGCGGTTCTGGGCACAGGGAATGCTCCAGGGCTGCCTGCAGGGAGGCTCCAGCTCTCAGCCCTCAGACATCCCACCCTGCTACCCACACTCCATTCCCTCCAGCCCTCAGACCCCACAGACCCCTCATAACCTTCTGTTCAGGCTCCATGGTCCTTCAGAAACCACCCCTCCCTGTCACCCTGGGGCTGTTCCAGCTCGCACTGTCCTGACACCACAGGGAAGGCTCAGACCCCTGACTTCACCCACAGCACAGACCCTGCCTCTCTCTGTGTGTCCCAGGAGTGCCCCCCTAACACTGCACAGCCCATCAGATCCCCTGCAATCCCCCGTGTGCTGTCGGGTCCCCTTTGTCCCCCCGTATGTGTGCTCATGTCCCCATTACCCTACACCCACATTGACAAGGAACAGATTAACTTCTGACTTGGACACAGAGCAACACTGCAGAAGGAACAGGGGGAAATATTTATAATACAAACAATTCAACCTCTCCAGAGTCAGTGTCACCCATGTCCTGCCCACACAGCCCTTGTTTCTTCCCTTGGCCCAGGACCACCATGGCCTCCTGGTGACTTTCTCCATCCCAGAGCTGCTCAGGGGACTGAGCCAGAATCCCACATGTGAAATCAAGTCCATTACAGGCACTGAAGTGAGGAAGTGTTCCCATGTTCTGCCTGTGCTGGGTGTCACCTTGTTTTAGGGACGTACAAGATAAGGTGGAAAATGGAAGAGAAGAGGAGAGAAGAAATGAAGAAACATGGCTGGGGAAGGACGGAGTGAAACTGTGGCAGGGGCAGGTGGAAAGAGAGGTGGGAAGACTCTGCCTGAAGTGTCCTGGAACAGGACACTGACAGCCTGTGCTCAGCCACAGACAATAAGGGCCTGCTTGATGCTGGATTCCAGCTGGAGCTCCGTGTGCTTCCTCAAGGAGGGACAGAAGCTATGAGCCTCGTGTCTCTTCTCACTTCCCGTGGAGCCACCCTGCTATGGAGCTCATCATCATCACCTACAGAGGGCACAGAGCAGAACATCTCAGCTACAACAGCCATCAGGAACTCCTCCCTCCCTGAGCTGCTCTGGGAAGGCCCACAGCTCAGCAGGGGCAGGTGGCTGCTCACCTTCCATGAGGTGGTTCAGGTGAGCAGCCTGGTCCCTGCTCCCGCCGACCAGCGCCATGGCCTCGTGCTGGGTGCAGCTGCTCAGGGCCTCCTCGGACCCCTTTCCCTCCTCGTCATCTTCAGAGTCCACCAGCACTAACACATCCCCTGAGTCTGCATTCCTGGCAACAGCAGAGCAAGCTGGGTGAAAGGCTGACTGGAACCTGTTCCCTGCCTCGCAGGAAGACTGAGCAGTGATGCCATGAGGGACTGGGCTGAAGGATATCAACTCACCTGTATGCAGCACCTGAACCGGAGAGAAAAGAGAGACAGCATTAGAAACTGCCCCTCTGGGAGTGCCACTGGTTTTAAATGGACAAGCCTGCCAATCCTGCCTCCACATCTGTGCCTCCCCACATGGTCACTGGCGGCCCCATGCAGAGGCACAGATGTGGAGGTGACCTGCCCAGACACAGCACAGGCAACCCTGACTGACTCCAGCACCCAGGGAGGGACAAGTGGGTTAAAGGCCCAGGAAGAGGAACCAATCTCTACCTGTGAGGCACATGAGGGGATTGTAGTACAACACAACCCCGGTGACAGTGAGGACAGTCAGGAGGGACAGGACCACCACAGATCCCACGACCCCAACGACGTTCACTGGCTCTGCAGAGAGGGGACACAGATGGGTAAGAATCCTCAGTGCAAGCCAAAGAGCAGGTGTGCTGTGTGCCCAGGCCCTCCTGCCACAGCCCCAGTCACCTTTCACCGTGAGGCACACAAAGAGCTCCCGGAGCCCCACGGGGTTCTGGGCCTTGCAGACGTAGCAGCCGCCATCCGTGCCCTGGGAGCAGTTCTGGATGGTGAGCCGGGACACGTTCCCCTCCTGGCTGATGAGGAACCTGCCCCCGGGCTGGATCTCCACCTCGGGCTGCCTGATGTCCCGCAGCCAGCTGAGCCGAGCTGCCGGCGTGCTCTCGGTCACCCGGCAGGTCAGGGTCACGTTGTCACCCACAAAGCAGGTCTGTGGGGGATCGGATTCCAGGGAAGGGAGTTCTGAACAGCCCCGGGGGGAAAAGAAAACACAAACAGGAGTCAAGGAGGGAATTAACATAACGAGCAATCAAGCTTCTGGCTGATTAATAATCATTAACAGAAGGGAGGCAGGCAGGAGTCTGGAAGTTGTGCTATGGGTTTAGCATCTGGCTCACTCAGCAGCTTCCCAAGGAGTGACCCAAGCAGCCTCCATGGTGCTCAGTCCCTTCTGACACCTGTCTTCATATCCCCAGGGAAAAGTGGATGGCACAGAGGAGAGCATCCCAGGCATTACTTTCCTTGGGATCAGAGAGCTTTTGTGAAGCCTTGGCAACCCTTGGAGGATAAATACAGCCCAGATTTTTGTCAGCCACTCAGATCCCTGAGATGCCTGAAGGGCACACACAACCCTTAAACTCAACCCTACCAAACCCCATCTCAGGCTGCCCACAGCCCCCAAACCACCTCTCACTTTCACAGAGGTGTGTGAAGCTTTCCACAGGTAAAAACACTGGGGTGAAATTTGTTGGCCCCTGAAGATGGGCCCAAAACACAGCTCACCTACAACTCTGCTGTGATGGATCTCATGTAGGACATCTGCACAATTCCCTGCCATCTTACCTCCTGGCTTCCCGGACCTCCTCAGAGCTCTGGAGAGCAGGGAGTGATCAGGGCACCCACCTGCCCCACTTTCACAGCTCCATTAACAGTTAATGAGGCAGCAAATCCACTCACTTATCTCCACAGTGCAGGCAGGCTGCTCCTGCTTCACCACGTGGCTGCCCACACACTTGAAAATTTTTCGGTGGGCGAGGTGGGAGCTGTTCAGTGTCTCCACGTGGGTGTCCGAGGAGCTGCTGGAGCTGATGACCCAGCTGGAGTTCTCCAGATCCTGCCCCTCCTCTCTCCAGTGCAGGGTGGGGTGGGGGTACCCCCCAGGCCAGCTGCAGAACAGCTGCAGCATCTGTCCCGACGAGGTCTCAGCCCAGCACTTTGGGGTTTCCTGTGGTGGATCTATTAGCAAGGACAGCACGTGGTCAGAAACACTTGCAGGGCTGGAATTCATTTGTCATCATTCCCCTTGAAAAAACCTTTCCTGTTTCCCCGCAAGTTTTGCTCCCTGACCTGCATCCCACAGCCCCAGGCATGCACAGCTGTAAGTGACAGCCAGCAGGGACCAAGAGGGACTGTCAGAGCCCCCACAGCCAAGCCTTGAGAGAGGGAAGAATTATTGCCACGGTTTTATCCAATGGAAATGAGATAAACACAGCAGGAGAATGAAATCCCACTGCCCTGGTTCTCATGGCACAGCTACCAGGGAGGGACACTGAGTCATCCCTTGAGAACAAGGCACAGTTCTGGCTCTCTCCCAGCTGCTCCTGCCACACACAGATCCACACACGTGCTGATTTAACAGCCAGAGGGATTCTGGACTCTGATCCAGGCAGAATTAACAGGCCATGCCCCTGTGTGTGCCTAATGCAGTGCTGAACAAGACCCCACCAAGAGATCAACAAAGCAAGCTGCACACCAGAGGTGTCAGAGGGGGGTATCTGAGGCTTATTTTGCGAACATTTATTCAGGAGACTTTGAAATTACTTGAATTAATTTATAAAACATCATAGCAAACCCTCGTGGGAGCTGCAAGGACACCTTCCTTGGGCTTGGCTCTCCAGGAACTGTACACACACCTCAGGTGATCTTTGAAACCACCCAGCTCTGGCAAGAAAGTTCTCTGCAACACTCCCTGTGTCCCACCTCTGGGGAGGATCAAACTGCTCTCAAACCCTGGCTGTGGTTAACAGGGCATCCTGTCAGCCTGAACCTGCAGAAACTGCCCCACATCAATGGGACACAGCCCTTCCAGGATGGCCAGGTGGACACAGCCCCTCTAGGATGTCCAGCCAGAGCTGTACTTTCTGTGCTGACCTCAGGAGCAGTCTCCTGAAGCCATCAGCTTTACATCCTGAACTCCCAGGCTCTCCCAGCACAACTCTGTCTAAAGAAATCTGCTCCCACAAAGTTAACAAACCAAAAGTCTAAAAATCTCCACCCTCCCAACCTCACAAAACACCAGCAAAAAGGACCTGTTGTGGTTTGAGCCACAAAAGTTCCTTGCATCAACCCACACACAGATGTGCCAAGGAATCCCTGGAGGTGTGGAACTGCATGTTTCTTTTACAGGTGCTTCCCATCCAAAACAAACACAGAATCACAGCCCAAGGCAGGGCTGCACCTTTGTCCTGTCATTAGAATGTTTACTATACTGCTTGTGGGGTTTTCAAAGTGCAGTTTTAAACAGAATGACAACTTTTTGGTACCACCCTTGGGACAGGTTGAAGACTGTCAGCTGGTTATTCCCACACAAAACCTCTACATATCCTGGGAGGCTCTTCCATAGCAGTGCCAAGTCTGTGTCCAAAATTTGCTCCAACTTGGGATAAGATGTTCAACCAACAGGGATTGTGAAATAATCAGGTCAGAGAGTAAACTTCTCACTTTTGCTGATGCTTCTCCTGCTACCTAAAGCATGTCTAGAAATCTCTTTCTCACCTATCAAGGGTATGCCTGCATCACCTCTGTCATACTTGGAAATTAGTTGACACAATTAACTCCAGACTAATAAATGAAGTTCAGAGTGCTCTACCAAAACTTGGCACCCTGTAAATATATTTTGTTCCCAAGTGTTCTGCCCCAGTGCTCCTGATTTGGGCTCCCCACTCCTAAGCCCAGTGCCTACATATCTATTCCCTGAAGCAGCCTGGGTTCAATCCTTCCACACCCCATCTGCATGTTCCTTGCTGCAGGAAGAGAATTTTTATTCCTGTAAGCTTTCAAGAGGCTAAGCTGTACAAAACAGGTGCAGTGTTTACACACAGGTAGAAGGAAGGAACACCCTGAAGGCAAACAGGTCTCATACATGGAAGAGCAGCAAGAAACCAAGGGGCCAAGGGAGTACAGAGGGTCAAAATGGGAAAGGCAGCAGATTCTCCCTCAATCCTGAAGGGACCGAGTGGTGCCAGGCACAGGACCTGTGCTCCCTGCTAATTTGGAGGAGGATGCTCCCACATGAGGCATCAGGGCAAAATAATGGTTCCCTGGCAGAAGCAGGAAGGATTAATTGGCTTGAGCACTTTCCAGCCTGAACTTCCACCTGTGCTCTGAAAATTTCTAAGGGAATGAATGGATGAAATAGAGATGGAAAAGGGACAGAGCACCAGAAGACCCAGAAGGGCTAAAAGAAGTGGCCTGCGCTGATAACATCTACACTCTTGGGACACTGCTCCCACATAAACCTGAGGAATTTCATGCTTCCATCAATGTACGACTCCTCAGCTGGGAAGAGCTCTCCCACTAAAAGGATAGCACCGAGGAATGGCACAGCACATCTGTCCCAAACAAGTGAAAGCAGACAGTGAGCAGCAGCTTCTACCCCATGGTTCATGGAGACTGAAGTCAGCCAGATTCTGAGGCAGAGAGTCCCCCTGGAATAGCTACAGGGAATGGAAGATGTGCCCAAAATCTCATTTATCACCAGCAATGAAGAAGAGACAGCGAGGACTTGAGAGCTGACATTTCCCCTGATCTGTGACACACATCTTGGTGCTTGTGAGCGGATGTGAGAGAGATTCTGCATGATAAAGCCGTTTGCACTTTGTAAATATTGTTTTTCCACCAGCACCAGATCAATTTGGGTGTGTGGAAGGCGGAAGGGAGGAAGCTCAGCTGTGGGGATGACTTACTGGCCACCAGGAGCTGCACCCTGTGCTCATGGTCCGTCCTGTTCAGCACTTCCCTGCAGGTGTAGTTGCCCTCGTCCTGCACACGCAGCTCGGTGATGCTCAGGGAGCTGTTGTCCACCAGGGAAAAGCGAATGTCCGGGGGGAAGGAGACCCTCGAGGAGAAGAGAGGTGGGAAGGCTTGCGGGTCCCCCTGGAACCAGACCACTTCGGTGGCTTCCTTGGACACGTTGCGGCATAACAGGAGGATGTTTCCTCCCACCTGCCCAAAGACCACTTCATCTGTTCCTGCAAGAGAGAAGGGACGGCGTTAGGGATGGAGGGAACGGGCAAAGCCGCCTTCGCCAGCAAAGACCTGGACATCGGATCTGTGTCAGCCCTCTGAGGTGCGTGTCAGGCGGCTGCTGAGGGACCTCTGAGGTGACCACACACATCCAGCGCAGAGCAGGGTGAGGAAAACGGACGCAGCTCCCTGCTCCCCCGCTCAGCCCGCGCTACCTGCGGCCTCCCGGCGCGGCACCAGCCTCCAGACGCAAAGGGCGAGCAGGAGCCGCGCCGGCGGCAGCGCGCCGAGCAGCTGCATGGCTGAGTGCCGCTGCCACAGCCCCGCGGAGGCGGTGCTGCCCGGCCGCCGCCCCGCTGAAAGGCCTGGGGACGGCGGGCGTGCCCGGCCAGGGGGACCCGCCCGCCAGGGCCTGTGAGGGGCCCGTGCTGGGGTCGTTCATCGGGTCCCGCCGCCTCACAGCCGCCGGTTTGGGCGGCCGCCATCTTGGCCCCCCCCCCCATGACCAGGTGCCGCCATGTTGGGGTCACCTCACTCCCCCCTCGGCCACTGGGGCGGTCACGGCAGAGCGGGGCCGGCGCTGCCGCCCGGTGCCGCCCATGGGCCAGGAGTGTTTGAACCGCAGGGAGTGGAGTTTGCTGAGTGGTGTTCGCTGAGTGGTGGGCGATCCCCGCGTCCAGAGAGCTGCTCTAATCTACCCACTTAGAGACATACCACAGACAGCGGAGCGGGAGGAGCAAAGATAAAGGGTTATTCCTCTGTGAACCCCGCAGCAGGGGCCATAACCACGCAACTATCGTCGGGTTAGTACAGGACACCTTACACGTGGCAGCTTGGAAGCACAAGGCGTGCATGAAGCAGAGCGCTGAGATTCACAGGGCTTCCCCACTGGGCCTTGGCACATTAATTAACCTAATTAGCTGTAGGGGGTAACAGGTAACCGGAGCTCGGCTGGTCCCTCTCGGCTCCGCCTGGGGGCGCCATAGATCTGATGCAGGTGCGTCTCCACCAATGGGAGGGGAGCATAGTGGCGTCTCCACCAATGGGAGAGGAGCATAACGGCATCTCCACCAATGGGAGCGGAGCGGGGCGGTGCCTCCGCCGAGGGACACGGGGTTCGGGCAGCCCGCAGCCGTCGCAGCCTCAAACATCGCCATGCCGGTGGATCTGGCGAAGTGGGACGGGCCGCTGAGCCTCTCCGAGGTGGAGCAGAAGCCGGCGCACCCACTGAGGGTCAAGTATGGCTCCTTGGAGATCGACGAGCTGGGCAAGGTGCTCACGCCCACTCAGGTGAGTAGCGCCCGGCCGTGCGTGCGGGGGTTGGCGCGGCAAAATGGCGGGATGCGGTCGGGCCTCTGGCGCTGTCGCCGGAGCTTCACCGGGTGCGGGGGCAGAGAGGGGCTGAACTTCGGGGGCTGCCTTGCTGCGGGGGCGGCCGTGCCTCAGGAGAGAAGGCCCAGAGCGAGCTGGCACGAATGGCCTTGAACCCCTCGGGTGTCGCTGCCAGCGCAGGTGCTGCTGGCCCCGTGTGCTGGCGCTGACTGCGGGGATGGTGCTAACGCTGCTGGGCATCCCTGCAGGTCCAGCATCGCCCCACCAGCATCGAGTGGGACGGCTGCGATCCCCAGAAGCTTTACACCTTGGTTCTCACAGACCCTGATGCGCCCAGCCGGAAGGACCCAAAGTTCAGGTAACGGGGATTGGACAGCTGCGTGTCTGGTGTGGGGGAAAAGGAGCATCTCTCTTGGGCTGAGCGGAGGTTTAAGGAGGAGGTGGGACAGTGCTCTGCCTAACATGAAGCTGGGGGGCTGTGGCTTAACATGGAAATCGTGTCCTTGCATCTCTCCTGTAGTCAGGGACAGCACGGTAAGAGCATGGTAGCCAGGTAACCATGATAAGAGCTGCTGCTCTTACCAGGAGTGTTCAAAGGTCTGTTATATCTGGAACAGGACAGCATTTATTGCTTGCCCTAATTTAGCACAAATGTGAGTTGGAATTAGGACTTTGCTTGTGGCAGAATCTTAAATCGGGGACCAGCTCCCCTTCCTCCAGTCAGCCTCAGCAGTGTGTGGAATACCCACTCTCAGAGGTCAGGCTGTGGGTTTCCTGCAGCCATGTGGAGCTGGTTTTGGCAGGCTGTGCCTCCCAACGAAGCAGTGCCTGCTCTGGGACTGGTGCTCTTTGCGTTTGGCAAACCAGGAGTGGCAGCTGTTTGTTTACCCCACGCTGACAGCCTCGTGGAGAAGCAGCAGCTTGGAGTGACAAAGGGTCTTCTTATCTGCAGCTCTGGCAGTTAGACTGTCTTTGCCTTCTTTCAGGGAGTGGCATCACTTCCTGGTGACCAACATGAAAGGCAACAATGTGGGCAGCGGGACCGTGATGTCGGATTACGTTGGCTCCGGGCCTCCCAAGGGAACAGGTCGGTACCTGCAGCAGCTCCCACACGGAGCTACACGGATCACACCCAGTGCTGAAGGGTGGAGGGAAGCCTGCAGGGAACTGCCTGTGGGGCTGCACGTAGCAGGGATCAAGCCCATCTAGCACATCCTCCCTAAGCCCCAGCTGCCCGGGCAGCACAGGCGGTGACGCTGTCCCTCCCCGCAGGGCTGCACCGCTACGTGTGGCTGGTGTACGAGCAGCCCCAGCAGCTGGCCTGCAGCGAGCCCGTCCTGTCCAACCGCTCTGGGGACAAGCGTGGCAAGTTCAAGGTGGCCGCCTTCCGCAGCAAGTACGGGCTGGGGGCGCCGGTGGCGGGCACCTGCTACCAGGCCGAGTGGGATGACTACGTGCCCAAGCTCTACGAGCAGCTCTCGGGGAAGTAGGGCCAGGCCCGTGGGGCAGGCACGGGGCTGTAGTTCTGTTTTGTTCATGATTTGAACCTAATTGTCCTGCTCTGACCTGGAAATGTCTCTGTTGCTGTCCCTGCTCTGTGTCCAGGCCTGGCTGATGCTCGTGGTATCCTAGCTAGAGAGCTGCTGATGGGTGGCCCTGCAAGGGCCACTCCCTCCAAACTGACCTGCTTAAGGGAGTCAAAAGCTTTTGTGAATTAGTGTCAATTCAACTCTGCTGTCCTGGGGGGCTTGAGGTGGCAGGGCTGTGGGTACACAACCACTTTGGAGTAGGGCTGGCTGTGGAGACTCCTTTCCAGGAGAGGAGAGGGCAATTGAAGGGAAACTTCCTCCCCTTTTTTTTTTTTTTTCTTTTCCCTGCCTACATTTAGCCAGTGCCTCCACATCACCACTACAGTAGTGAAGGTGCAGCTCGAGGGGGAGGCAGGAGCTGGCCTAGAGCACTTCCTTCTGTTCTCTGCTGCCACTCAAAGCTGAGACCACTTTGTTTTGTTCAGTCCTGTGGTGACCTGCCCTGTGCACACAGTGCAATTAAAAACTTCCCAAGGCGTTTGGTGTGCTTGGTTGTCTTCTTGGGGGATGAGGGCAGTGCTCAGGGGGCAGTGGGGTGGTGCTGTGTTTGTGGGATGTCGCTGGATCCTGTGTCCAGGGCTCCCCATTGCTGGGACTCACTGATCTGGACAGACACACCTCAAAGCCATCATGTCTTTCTATCTTAAAAACATTCCCAGCCTTCAGTTCCTTCCCCAGGGGTCTCCCCACACTCCCAGACCCATGGAGGCTCCTTCCCTCCACATCAGCACAGCAGACCTGACACCCCAGCAGTCAGTCTGGGCTTTGACCACCAGCTCTGCTGACCTGAAGCCACGTCCCAGCCCAGCTGCAGGTCCCAGGTGCTTCCTGCTCTTCCAGCACTGAGTGCCTGGAGCAGAAATGAGCCTCTGGGAGAGCCTGATAGCTACAAAAGGGTAAAAAAGGTGAAGCCAGTGCAATTCAACTTCACACTTTCAAGCTGCTGTATCAAAGCTCTGCAGTGACATGGTCTGACAAACAGGAATCAGCAGCGTCCCTGGGAAAACTGGGGATTCCAGAACTCAGGGCAGTTTTATCACCTCAGAATGAAAACATTTCAACAGGATTGATGGTTTTCCAGGAAAACATCCCCAGCTACTCCCGCTCAAGGCCCACCAGAGCTAAGATTGGAACAACGCTCCCAAGGCTGAACCATCCTGGGACTGCTCAGAGGACATAAACCAAATAAAAATCCCATTACCTCAACTCCACTTTGAGGAAAGCAAGCGCTGAGGTTTCTGTGTCCCCTCCCCATCCCCACCTTGCCCCTCCTGCAATGACACAGCCAGGCATTGTGATGAACACTTTTATTTACAAATATAATTAAAAGCTCTGACAGTTATTCATGCTCTTCCCTGGAACCTGAAAAATGTTTTTGTTGTTTTGTTGGTTTTTTTGTCCTTTTTTTTTTTGTTGGTTTTTTTTTTAAAGTGCATGCAAAAGAAGTAAAGCCTTTTTTTTTTCTCTTTTTATTGTAAGAAAATACACAGTTTGAAAGTGTGAATAATGCAATATTTATGACCAAGATCATGGGGTTGGGGGTGGACTTGGGGGAGGAACAAAAAAAAAAAACAACAAACCCAAAAAATCAAATAAAAGAAAAACTGAAAAGGGCTGGGATGATCTAACAGACAGTGTTCAGCTCCAGAACAGAACTGGAGAGTGGGGGGTGGCTGGAGCAGGAAGGGAGGGAGGGAAAGAAGTAAAAAAATTTTTGATCAGAGAAACAGTTAAAATACAATATGAAAATAAGTAAAAGCTCTCCTTAAATTCCTTCTATACACAAAATACACGATTTGACAAAGCCCAATTTGTGCTACTGGGATCCTGTGGGCTCATTTAAGTGTATTCACATTCTCTGCGACAGCAGAAAATGATTTATGATACAATCAAGAATATGCCCAGGGGCCAGGGCTCGTCCCTGCTGCCCCAGCATGGTTCTCCTAAAAATCACCACGTCATCACCCACCCCTCCCCACCCCCAAAAAAGTAATAATATGTCACCACTGATATGTACAGCACGATTAAGATTTTTTTTCTGTAAAATGTATCAAATTTTTTTTTTCAATCTTTAATAAAATTTTTTTTATTATTTAATTATTCCTGATGAATAAATACCAAAAAAATAAAAATAAAATAAAATTATGCAGCAGCTAGTTAAGGTAAGGCTGCGGATTCAGTCTCTCTCCCCCTGGGATCGTAGATATCCTTTAATTATTAATATTTTTTTGCTTGTACTTTCATTGATTGGTGGTAAAATGAGTGATTGCTCAGAAGCAACATACATCCACTTGGTGGTTTTTTTTTTGTTGGTTTTTTTTGGTTTTTTTTCTCCATTAAAATTGTCTCCAAAGTTTTCACTGAAACATTTTTAATCATTGCACAGAGACATCAATACTGTGACATACTATGGAAAAGACTGCCAGGAGCTGTCCTGCACGGGACGTGACGGGGGAAAGGGGCCCCTGATGGATAAGAATATACAGGCACTGGTCCGACACGATGTCAGTAAGAGAGACAGAAAGAGAGAGAGCACGCCCGGCAACATGGGGAATGTTGGGTTTGCAAGTTTCATCCTTACTCTGCTTTTTGTGGTTTTTGTTGGTTTGTTTTTTGTTTTTTTTTTTTAAATGGCAAAGAAATTTAACCTCATCTATAGTCCTCCTTGGGATAATCTAACGTGACCAAATTCCCAAAGCCCATCCGCAGGCTCTCCATGTCGAACGTCTCGATCTCTCGCTCCTGCCTTTCCAACAGAAACTTGATCCTCTCGCTGCGTTCCTTCTGGAGGGCGGCGAGCTCCTCTTCGATCTGCAAGGAGCACAGTGAGCAGAGCCCAGCACAGCCCTGCCCGTGTCCCCAACCCCTGTGGCACCCACCTTTTGCTCCAGGTGTGCCCTGCGCAGCGACACGCGCTGCTCCAGCTTCTGGAGTTCCCTCTCGTGCTGTGCTTCTGTCTGCATCTTAATTTTGCTCTGGTACGCGTTGAGCAGCTCCATCTCCTGCTGGAGTTGCAGTCTCAGGGCTTGGCATTCTGCTTCCTGGGCCTCGTCCAGCCGGAGCTGCGAGAGCATCGGGACAACAACACTCAAACCCCTGCTGGGAATTCCTCTGCTCCCACACAAGTCACACACTTCTCCTTCCCAAAGCCACTGGTGTTGGTGGCAGAGGGAGAAGGCAGCAAAGGATTCATGAGCAGCAGCTTCTCTGCTCACGCTGAGGCAGAGCTCAGAAGATCCAATCCTAAACCCCAGCACAAGAGGGGAGCAAGGGAAGGATGTGTGTTCCACAGAACACTCACTCCAAGAGGGAAAGTGCCACCTGATGTGTTATTTAGACAGATTTTATCATTCAGTGGCTGCAGAAGCCCCCCAGGGTGCTGCCAGGCCCCAGACCCCCAGCCCCCTGCACGTACTGCCTGCGAGGCCATCATCTCGTTGATGCTCTGCTCGTACTGCTCGGCCAGGATGGCGAGCTTCCGTGTCTGCTCGTCCTTCAGGCTCTTCAGAATTGTCTTGTGCTCACTCTTTGGAGTTACTTCCAGCTGGTGATTCTTCAGTGCTTTGTACTGCTTAGTTTGCACTTTGCATGTGTCCTGGAACTGCTTTTTGATCTGCATTTCCATAGCCTGCCAAGGAAGGAAGGAGTGAAGAGCGCGAAGGGCTTTGGGGATGGAGAGGTTGTGGTAGGTCCGCATGGGTGGGGTGCTGGGAGCCACAGCTCCCCTGTGTGTGCTTCCCACAGGGATTCACCAGCAGCAGCAGCTCAGGCCCTGCTGCAGCCCGGCCAGGAGCAGCACCCACTCAGCCCAGGGCACTAACATCCTCTGCCCCTGCTTCCTGCAGATCACCCAGTCATCCCCTGCATCCCAAAACGTATTTGCTTTTCCACAGTATCATTCCCCTTCCACGTCCTTCCCACCTCAACCTTGCACTAAGTGGAGGCTGCAGATCTGAGCAGTAGCAAGGTGTGACAGAGTGACAGCGATGTGCCTTCTCTCTGGTGACCAGTGACCCCAGGGAACGGGTGGAGCTGTGTCAGGGAGGTCGAGGTTGGGTAGCAGGGAAACGTTCTTCCCCCAGATGCCCCAATGCCCAGGCTCCCCAGGGAACGGGCACAGCCCTGAGGATGCCAGAGCTCCAGGAACATTGAGACACCTCTCCCAGGGACAGGGTGGGATTGTTGGGGTGTCTGTGCAGGACTGGGATTTGGACTGGATGATCCCTGTGGGATCCTTACAACTCAGGATATTCTGTGATTCTGTGGCACTGGGAAGAGGAACAGAGAGCAGCTCAGAGGTCTGTAACCACACAGGGGTGTGCACAGAGCTCAGAGTGTTCTCTGAAAGCACCACCAACCCCTCTCCTCATCACTGAACTGACACCAGCGAGGGCCCGAACAACACACAGCTTGTCAGAAACAAGTGCTGTAACACTTTGCTTAGGGCTGCACTATTTTACCCAACAGCCTCAATTAGCAAAGCACTTTAAAAACCCTTTGTGAGCTCTGGGCCATCCCAGACCACAACTTCCCTTATGCAGAGCTCTCTGTGCGCAGGGAGGGGATGCAAGGGAGAGCGCAGGGTGTGGAGAGCAGCGGTGCCACAGCGCGGAGGAGGCACAGACAGCAGGGCAGAGGCTGGAGGAGGAGGAGGAAAAGCTTGCAGCACCTTCAGGTTCTTTGGTTGCTGCCGGAGCTCCATGAAATGCTTCCTGTGCAGCTCCCGCTCGCGCCGCTTGTTGTACTCCAGCTGGTTCTCGAGCTCAGTCTGGTGCTGCAGGCGGATCAGGTCCATGCGCAGCTTCTGCAGCGTGTGCAGCTGCCGGTACTCCAGCTCCCGCGTGGACTCGTCGTGCCGGATCAGCATCGCGTGCTCCATCTCCTTCTGCGTCCGCTTCTTGTTCAGCTCCTGCACACACACACGCCTGAGCGGGCAGCTCTGGATGCTCCAGCTCGCCAGCCTCAGGCTCTGCTCGCTGCTCTACACAGCTGCAGGCACTCCAGTGTCACAGGGAAGCACCAGCCCTGCAGCACGTGGGGATGCTAAGAGTGACCACCTAGTGACCAACCATCCATCCATTCCTTATTCCTTCCTCCCTTCCATTCATCCATCCATCCATCCATCCCTTATTCCTTCCTTCCATTCATCCATCCCTTCTTTCTTCCATCCAACCATCCATCCCTTCTTCCTTTCTTCCATCCATGCCTCCTTCCTTCCATCCACACCTCCATCCATCCATCCACACCTCCATCCATCCATCCATCCCTCCTTTCTTCCTTCCCTTCATCCATCCATCCACGCCTCCATCCATCCCTTCTTCCTTCCTTCCATCCACGCCTTCATCCCTTCATCCATCCCCAGCTCCTCTGGCAGCTCTGGGATGGCCCAGCAGTCCCCAGCAGGTGGCACCAGGACCCCACACAAGCCCTCTGTGCCTGCAGGAACTCACAGCAGCTTTCAGTGAATGCATCCCAGGGTGCTCAAGTGACAGAATCAGAGCTCTTGCCTGGTTAAAATCCCCCTGTGCCCCTGCTGGGTACTGGGAATGAGCTCCTCACCTGCACTAGAGGGGCCAAAGCAGAGGTCAGTGGTTCTAACACCACCTCGGGTAAGAAAATGAATTGTCCAGGTGGGATTTGGTCCAAGGTGCAGCACTCAGGTGGAGCCTGAGGCTCAGAGGGTTTTGCAGTGTTCACCAAGAGTTCCTGCACTCGATGTAGACAGTCTGGATAACCTTCCCCAAGATACAAGGAAGGGCAAGACACCAGTTCCCTCCCTGATTACTGCAAATACTTGTGCAGCACCAGCTGACTCCAGCTGTGCCCCCTCACAGACCGTGCTGGTGCATCCCTGACCCAGGCTCGGGTTACAGCCTCAGCGCTGCGCTCCTGCTGCATCAGCCAGGCACAGCAGGGCTGCCCCACCCACACTGTGCCCAGCCCAGGAAGAGCCCAGGGCTGCCCCAGCCCAACGAGTTTCTGCAGGAGAAGCAAAAAGATGTAATTATTCTGAGCTGTTGCTCACATGTAATCCTGTTGTAATGCTCAACAGGAGCACCTGCAAACTACAGCCCCTGTGGCTGCTACACCTGGGACAGGTTTGAGCTGAGAGGATGGGAATGAAACAAGTCCAGGGTTTCCTTCTGCCCTCTTGGCCCTAAAGGTGCAGCACGTGTCTACATTTGAGCCAAACTCGACCCCTGACAGCCAAGATTAAAAATGACGTGCAGTGGTGTGCCACAATGATTTCCCACTGGCACAGAGAAGGTGGGGCACTGACCAGGCAGGCAGGGAGCTGTGGCACATGTGCCTTCATCCCAGGATAGCTCAGCCAGCCTCTCCCTCTCCCATTCCACACCTGATTTCAGTTCACACAGCACAAATACACACAGTCATTTCACTTCCCTCAAACACTTTCCCACTTGCACAACAACAACATCTGTGGTTAGTTAAAATATGGGAAACACATTTAGAAAGTGTTATTTACTTCAGGTGATCCAAGTGGTTAGTACTGGCACATTTGAATTAGTAGGGATGTAATTTTCAGGGAATAAAAACTCAGATCCTTCTGAAAATCAGGTCTCTCATAAGAGCTCAAATGCAGGAGGTCAGAGGTGTGTTCCTGGTTAAATGCCAGGCTAGGTAACTGAACTCTGTCCTCATCCCTGCCACAGAGCTGACATGCTGTGATGAGGGTGCTCAAACCTGAATTTTTGGAGTCAATAGTTTTCAGGTGGATTGATAGCTGGATCTCAGTAAAGCAGCTGAGCAGCCCCAGGTACATCTGGACCCAAGGGCAGCAAAGCTCTGAACAAGTACAAAATACACTGGCAAACCTGAGGGTAGCAGGCCAAGCACAACTGGAAGTTTTTGACCACTCTTCACTCAGTTTTCACTAAAACACCCTCTCATCTGACAGTCTTTATCCAAAAATAACATCAATGAAGAATTCAGATACAGGAACATGTCCAAGTGGAAACTCTTTTTCCAAAGTGGTGCTTGACCACCGGCAGCCTTGAGCCAAGGGGCAAAAACCAACGAGGGGAAGCAGGCTGTGAAAAGCTGCTCCTTGATAACCCATATCCCCATCCCCCAGCTCTCCCCAGAGCCCAAACTGGGGCAGAACCCCTAAACCCAACCCTCAGGAGCTGGGATGAGGGATCAGGCCCAGAGGAGGGGCCCGCAGGGTGTTCCTGTCTGCAGTCAACACTGCCATCCCTCAGCTGATCAAAGCAGCCATAGCTGCATGGAAAACCATTCCCCAAACCTTTTCTCAGTTCTATTTACACCTAGAAACACAAGAAGCTAAAGCAGTTAAATGCTGGGAGAGGAAGTGAGGAATGCCATACTTCCCGAATGTTCTGCTGCTCCATCTCGTGCCTCTTGATCATCGTTTTTCTCTTGAAGAAACGGCAGTTTTTGTCGTAGTAGAGTCTCTGCTGGCTGAGAAGCTGGGCCTCCTCTTCAGCCTGTGTGTGCTGCAGGTTCTCTTTATGTTTGGATATCCTTTCTTGCTTCTCTTTTTTGGGCGTGCTGTGGTCCTCATTCATTTCCTGCAGGGTCAAAACAAGGCTTCCCTTAGCACCACGGCGACACAGGGCTTGGGGGACCTTGCTGGCTCCTCCTCTGCCATTCAGCTCACAAAAGGACACCAGAATCCCACTACAAAACCAACAGAACCACACCCATCACCTGGCCATGCTCAGCCCTGCTGCCCCTACAGCTGCACCAGGACCCACACCAAGAGCAGGAGAAAAAGTGGCCATTGAGCTTCTTGAAATTCATTTTCTCACCTTTAGCTTAACAGCAAATTATTTTTGTAGTGTGGTGGAGGCACTATTTAAATAATGCCTTTTAGCACAGATAAGCTTCATATGAAGTTACTTCTCTTCCTAATTTATGTAAGTGATCACAGGGCTTTTAGTCAAGGGACATTGAATGGCTGCTCTGATTGCTTGAAAAAAAAATAGATGAGGAGAAAGGGGAAGAAGAACTCCCTGTGAAGTCCCATTTTCCCTCATCACCCTTGGTTTCAAAGATTCTGCTCTACAGCAAACTGTGAAGGCACCTGTAGCCACCCTCACAAATTGTTCTGGAAATGCTGCCAGATGCTTCCAGTTCCTGAAAATTTGCTTGCTGAGAATCCAAATTTGCTTGCAAGCCTGACAGCATCCCTTAAACCCCTGGGCTGGGCCAGGTTTATCAAAACCAAAGACTGGTTCATGTCCATTCCACACCCCTTCAGCCCCAAAAATGAGGGTTTCTTGCCTCTTTAATCTTTTCTTTGCAAAGCTTGTATTGTTTCTTCTGACTTTCTAAAAAGGTCGCCAGGTCTTTCTTTTGCTGAGCCAAAATCTGTTGCTGGAATCTCTTTTCATCTGCTGCAGCTGCCTTTGCCTGCAATGTACAGAGAGAGGGAAAAAATAACAATTGAAAAAACACAAGAAGGTGAGTGAGCAGGTGCAGAATCCAGCACAAATCAGTGTTGTGGTTTTTGGTCAGTCTTTCTGGTGACTGTGCTAGACAAGCACTCAGCCACAGGAGAGTTTCTCACAGACAATGCTCACATAAGTCTGAGGGATTCCTTGTGCTTCTTACCTCCCCACCAAAAGCACCCCATAGGCACAACCACACAGTTCATTATGTGGATTAACACGCTGGTTTTTAGACTGACAGCTTTGTCACTCCTCAGCTGAGGCAGAGCTCCCACCAAGGTCCCCACAGCCCCTTTTATGCACCTGTGGCACTGCTGGATGCCAACAGAGTGCCCATCAGCCTGAAGTGACTCGAGGCTGCTTCAGCAGGGAGCACGAGGTCACAGAATCACTGGGTTGGAAGAGACCTCTCGAATCACTGAGTCCAACCCATGCCCTAACACCTCAACTAAACCATGGCACCAAGTGCCATGTCCAATCTTTTATTAAACACATCCAGGGATGGCGACTGCACCAGCTCCCCAGGCATTCCAGTACTTTATCACCCTTTCTGTAAAAATTGCTCCTAACATCCAACCTAAATTTCCCTTGGCACAGCTTAAGACTGTGTCCTCTTGTTCTGCACCTTGGGTTTGAGCAGCAAGTCCCAGAGCCCCCCTTGGAGAGTTGGAATCTCCTGTCCCTCAGAAACCAGGGACAGCTCCCTGCACTCACCTCCTTCTCCATCACAGCCACTTGCTTCTTGGCCAGCTTCTCCAGCTCAATGGACGAGTTGTTGGCGTGTGTCTCCACCTCCTTCTGCAGCTTGAGGCGGTGCTCGTCCATCTCGGCCTTCAACTTGTTCTCCAGGGCGATCAGCTGCTTCTGGTGCTGGCGCCGCATCCGCTTATATCCTGACATCTGTTCCCGCAGCTCGTTCTCCTGCTCATGCTCATGGATCTGTCTTGTAACCTGGGTACAACAGGCCACAAGGGCTCCATGGGTCTCGCTTCCCACAGAGCTGGTGCCATGCTGGCTGCTCACTGGAAGCCAGGCCCTGCCCTGCTCTCAGCCATCAATCAGGGTTTGGAGGTGCTGCTGTGCAATTCCACAAAGCCACGAGGTTTCTTGCTCCTAACTTTTAGCCCCCATCTTTTCCTGAGACTTTTATGTGTTTTCAGTGACACAGCAGAAAATAAAGGAAGGGACAGGTTACTTATCACTCCAGGACACACTGGAGATGTGGAAACAAAGATGGACAATGTTCTTCAGACACAGGGGACAACCATGTTCAGACACAGAACTCACTGACTGCCAAGATGGAGCCAGAACTCCCCACCAAGCCACCCATTCTTTCCTTCCTCCTCAGGTCACCCCCCCCATGCCAATTCAATCCCTCAACATCTATTTTCTGCTACGAGGAGCCTCTTTCAAAATTTCCCCTTAAAATTCAAGATGATGGCAGACTGAGCTCATTCCTTCCCAGAATTGAAAGTTTTCTAACAAGGGAACACTGTTCTGGAACTGTGTGCTCTTAACAAGATTGATCAGATGGCCTAAGCAGATTTTAAACTCTGCTCAGCTGAAACAAACTCACAAGTTCCACATTCATTTCCATGCCCAAGTGTATCCATGTGAAAGGAAGGAAAAAAAAACAAACCCAACAGGCTGTGCCAAAAATATTCAGAAGAAAATGCAAATGGTGATGCTTCCATTTCAAAAGAAGGAAAGTGTCCAAGACCGGCTTTTATTTTTTTAAAGACAGTCTCAGGAAATTCACTTATGGAGATCTGCTGATTATTTATATGACCTGAGAACCAAAACCTTGGTACCTGTGTAGAACTGCATCCCCTGATCCTGTGCAATGGGACCTTTGCTTTCACACTTCAGTGTGAAGAGCTCAGTCCTTTGAAGGAGATCATTGAAGCTTTATGAACCAAGAGTCCCTCCTGCAGCCTGCAATAGCCCAGCCTTCCTGATAGATTCCTCCACAGCAGCCCCAAAAACTGGCCCCTACTTTGGCACTGCTGTCATTTGAAGGCAGTTTCGTGGAGATTTCTGAAGTTCAGATGCGGATGGGATATACCTACAGACATGGGAAGGTTCAGGTTCAGCAGCAGAGCAGCTCCTTCAGGGAGCTGCCATCCCAGGGCACTTGCTGGCTGCAGGGCTGGGAGGTGACAGGAAGCCATGGCCAAGTCAGAGCTCCAAAATCAACAGATGAACCCCCTGAGGCCAGCCAAGGCAGGCAGCAAGTGCCACCTGGCTCAGTTCAAATGACTCCCAGCACTTGGGAGCCGTGTGGACAGGACTTAGGAAGAGCTCCCACAGACTGCAAAGGAAGCAAAGAAGCATCCTGACCACAGCAGGGTCAGATTCAGGCTGATCACTTCAGTGAGGCTGACAATCCACCACCAGGTGATGATGGACAAATCCCTTCCTTCCTACAAGAAATTTCAGGATGCCATTGTGGAGTAGGCTGGATTAAATACACCTCAGCAACTGGTGTGACAGAGCAGCCTGTAAATGCTTGAGATCCAAACAGACCTAAGGCAGCCACAGGAGATGTGGGATTGTAGGAATGACCGCAGAAACACTGTGTGAGCCCTGTGTCCTGCTACAGTTCAAAAAGCTCCTGGTTTTTCCAAGGGTACCAAGGACAGCCACACTTGGAAGAAGCTGGGAAGCATTTGTAGGAAATAGCTCAGTTCAGTCAAGTTCAGCAAGAATAAGATCTCTGCCAGAAGCTTCCAGGTAAGGGAAATTTCTCAGAGAATCCAAATTAATGATAAGAGCCAGATGCCAGGTAAGACAGGCAGACCCCCAACATTTCACATGTGACTGTCATGGCATTGACAATGTTCAGTGACATCCAGCTGGGAGAGAACAGCCTTGGTCAGGCACTTGAAGAGAAATGGAGATCTGGGAGCCACCAGCAGCACAAGATCTTGCTGGATGTGCTATTTTTGGGGCCCTTTTGTGAGCAATGGGATGTTCTGCACAGCACACTCCGTTCCCAGACCTTGGCAAAACAAAGCAAACAGCAAGAGCTTAAGAAAAAAATGGATCTAAGGATCCTCCAGCAACTTTGCCAGCCTCCTCTGGTCTGATCTCTAATGAGATGTAGAATGTGCACTTGTTTTATTTACAGCAAAACTCATTAACTTTTATCCTTGTTTTCTCCCCTGCTCCTCTGCACCCCATTTCCAATTTTGCTCAGCTTTATCATGACAAGAATTCCATCTTGGAAAGATTTCCCATGAAATCTAGGATATTTCTCCCTAACAATAGGATGCAATTGCTAATTACAAGCCTAGCTGATAAAGCCTTCCAGTCACAACAGAAGATGAGACATTAAAAAGTCAGAAGAAAACAAAAGCAGTGTCTCATCCTAAGGATGAGAGGAGAGCAGCAGACTTGGTGGACACCTCATGGATTTAATGTCTGTGCTCTGCAAGCTCATGATAAAGCCTTCATTTATCACCATCATCTCCAGTCAAGTCCAACACTCCTCAGGACTGTCCTCAAAGACAAAATCTGCACATGGTGATCTCAGGGATGGGAGAATGTGAAAGAAATGAACATCAGTGACTGAACATGCCCAGTTCAGAACCACAGAAGCCCTTCAGACTATGAATGAATCGAGGATTATGGTTTCAAAGATTAAGCCCCAAATGAATGAACAGCTCCAGCAACCATGTTAAAAGAAAATTTGGGGATCTTTCGGTAATCACTGTTCTGGTGTTCTTAGACAAAGATCTTGGAACTTCATGAGCAATTTGGAATATCCTGAGTGGGAAGGGCCTCACAGGGATCCTGGAGTCCAACCCCTGTCCCTGCACAGACACCCCAACAACCCCACCCTGAGCATCCCTGGGAGAGGTGTCCCAGTGCTCCTGGAGCTCTGGCAGCCTCGGGACAGGGCCCAGCACCCTCTGGGGGAAGAACCTTTCCTGAAATCCATCCTAAACCTCCCTGACACAGCTCCAGCCCTTCCCTGGGGCCTGTCCCTGGTCACACAGAGCAAGATTGCAGCTGCCCCCTCAGGAAGAAATCCACAAACATAACCCCACAGATTATCATGAGGCAAAAGGTGGTAACTACAGAATTTGTCCTTCACATAACCAGGAAATGTCAGGATCTTTCACACCAGAAAGCTGCAGTTTCCTGGAGCTCTCCCTGCAGCACACAACAATCAACCAGGTCATCAGGAGAACCAAAAACCTGTATAAACCAGAACAGCTTTTATTAAGGTATGACATTTTCTCAGTTTATCTCTCTGCATCTTTGGCACACACACAGAACTGAGAACAGAGATGTCTTTTCCAACCTACTCCCACAGGCAGATCATTTGCCATAAAATACAAACTTTCTTTCATCTCTCCAAGATTTTAGCTTTATGCAAGGAAGTTGAGCTCACAGCTTCTCCTCCAAACCAGCAGCTGTTTAGAGTTCCCTTTTCTACACTGTTTATCCAAAATACTGCACCCCCTCCTAAAGGATAGGAATTCTCACCTCTTGATAACCAAAATTCCAAGCTCCTCTGTGCTGGAAGAAGCAGAGCTCTGAGCAAAAAGCTGCCAGCTGCTTGTCACAGCAAGAGCAGATGAGAAAGAACAAGTCCAAAATTTTAGAGGAAAGGTCTACAAAGGCAGCAGCCAGATGAGTCCATTGGAAGAAACTCAACCCTCAAGTAAAACATCAGTGCTTCAGCAGAAGAAGGTGCAAAGAACAGCTCCATGTGAAGGCACCTGGCCAGGGAATCCTGCTCACATGGACACAAACACTTGGCTCTGCAGGCCCCAGATGAGATCACCTCCTTTTGCTGGCATTTGGATTTCAAAGAGAACACCAAGGCCTTTGATAGAGTCCTCACTGTGTGATCTTTCTATGAAATGAGATGTCACAGATGCGAGGGAGGAATTCTTCTCCATGAGGATGAGCACGCCCTGGCACGGGTTGCCCAGAGCAGCTGTGGCTGCCCCTGGATCCCTGGAAGAGTCCAAGGCCAGGCTGGACAGGGCTTGGAGCAGCTGGGATAGTGGAAGGTGTCCCTGCACATGGCAAGGGGTGGAATGAGATGAGCTTTCAGATCCTTTCCAATTCAACCCATCCTGGGATTCTATGAAGTTCTAACTACTTGATCATTGCCTTTGAAAACTGTAAAAGCAGCTGTTGAGGAGATGCACGAGGCAGGGGGGACCTCAGGGGTCAAGCCTGAAAGACACCCAGAAGTGCAGATCAATGCATCTCTGGAGAGATTAAAAAAACAGCTTCCCTTGAAAACATGGAGAGGCGTAGCCTCATCAACATGCAGAACCTCTGCCCCTCTTTTCAAACAACAGCTTGCTGAGCTTCAAGAGATTTCTGGCTGTAACTTTTAATTTATGGATCACTCGATAATCTATGAAATAATATGGAGATGTAGGTGCCTGGTCTCCATCTCAGATGGCAATTTTTACTCCAAGAGCAGAAATATGCAGGGTATTCTGCACCACTGTTCCAGGTGAGTGATGGGTACTGCTACCACACAAAACTGATTAAAGACAAAAGTGTTCCAGAAAAAAATGACTACTCAAATCACTGATTGAATTATGACTGAAGTTAAGCTCCTTCATCTTTCTTACCTACATCTGCTCCTTTTCTTGAATCTGAGCAATATTAAGCACTCAAAAGGGGATATCCACAGCCTCTTTCTTTGTGGATAGTTCATCTGACTATTTTCTCTGGAGGTCTGTCCAGTTTCCTTCATATTCACATGATGCTTTTGCAGAGTAACAGGGCAAGGGAATCACTCTTCAAAGCACTGGGTCACCTGGAGTGTTCAGATGTCTAATGCAAGCTCCTCTGTGACCTCTGCACTCCCTGAAACCGCTGCAGCTTGTTTTTGGAAAGAGATCCAACTTGTAGGTTGGATTACTTTTAGGAATGCCAGTTTTACCTCCATCTGCAATATCCTGAGCAAGGACTTGTGGGCAGCAGACCCTGGACTGCACCAGCAGGAACCAGCCCCAGACTTGGTGCTTTTCTTCTAAAAACACTGCCCTGGTTTCATCTTTGGGGGTAGTTTTCAGCAAATCTCATAAAAGAAGTTTCTACACCCAAATATCATCCCATATTATTGAAATTGGGGCCAGAACCCCAGTTTCTGATTCTCTGCAATAAAGGCCACCTGATGCTCCCAAATGCACAACCCTTCTGTACCCAGGCAGATGTTCCCAGCTGCTGAGAAATGGGCAGCAGCCAGGATGTAGGAACCATCAAAGCTTGCTGGTTTGCTTGTTTTCAACCACTGAGCACCCATTCACACAGGAAAAATATTTTTCAGCTGCCATTGAAAGAGTAAATTAACACAGAGAGAGTTTCTGGGTTTCCACTTCAAATTCCAAGTATGTTCAGGTCTTTCTCCCCATATCAGCTCCATGACTGACCTTGCCCTCTCCACAAACACTGGACAGGGAAGCAGGAAGAAGTTCTCCCTTGGCCAGAGGAGCAGCAGCATCCAGCACCTCTCCCCACTGACATCATCCAGGCATAGAACAGTGACAGTGATAAAAAATGCCCCAATACAAGCACTGGCACCCAGATTCTGTGCAATGGGTTTAAAGTTTTTTTTCCCCCCCCCTTAGATTTCCATTTTGGAACATGAAGAGGTGGAAATGGAAGATTACTAAAGGGAAAGCTCATCACCATGAAATATTTCTGTGGCAAACACAGGGACAGCTCTGCCCCAGCACACAACCTCAGGTGGTGTGCTGGGAACTTTCCTCTACACTGGGAAGGGGAGATGTGTATGTTTGATGGGGACAACAGAGCATGTTCCACAGAAAACCCAAAAAAGAGAAGCCCTCCAAAAAGCTTTCCATCTTCCTCACCCCAAGCTAATTTTATCTTTATCATCTCCTGGTCATTGAAGCAGAGAGATTCAGCAAATCCAAGTGAGTAAGGAATTAAGGCAGACACAATCCCAGCCCCACAGGAGGCTGCCATGGGATTCAGGAGTGACCTTGGGATATCAGCTGTCTTCCCCAGAGCTCAGGGATCTGGGAATACCTCACAGCCCGTATTTTCACTAGCTCCCAAAGGCCATGCAATCCCTTCAAGCCACCCAAGTAGCCCAGGAGTGACATTTCCAATGAAGACACAAGTTCTGGGCTCTGCTGCTGAAGGCAGGCCACAAGGTGCAGCAGCTTTGCACAGGGAGTAAAAGAACATGAATATATTCATCACACATATCAATTTATCAATGAAATTGTATGTCTGGAGTATGATACATGAGTCATTCATCATTTCTGCCCTCCAGCCAACCTAACTGGGTCCTACTTTTATTTGCTCAGCGCAGGCAGTAGAAGAGCTGGCACTACACTGGGTGTAAACACACACACACGAAAAAAGGAAAAATTCCCAGGGCAGAGGGACTCCAGGAGAGCAGGGATCCTGCCCCTGTCAGGTGTGCTGCATGAAGTCCTCTAACACACACATTTCTAGGTCACTCTAAACTGGGGGGAGCAGGACACATAAGCCTGGGGGGCACCCAGAAATACACCTGCAAAAGATGGGATCTAGACACTCCCAGGAAGCATCTGGGCAGAAACCTGAAAGCTACAGCATCATTTTAGGTTTTAGCAGCAGCAGCAACAATCACACAGAAAAATGTGGGCTGCTGGCACTGCTGCTGCAGCTTCCCTCCAGACCCAACCTTTAGCTGTGGTCACACACACACACCCCCCGTGCCTGCAGGAACGGGAAGCGATTCTAGGGAT
>VRYO01002581.1:2896740-2958143 GCA_009812075.1 Sialia sialis
AAAAAAAAAAAAAAAAAAAAAATCCAGGCAGCAGCTCAGGGCGGGCAGCAGCGATCTTATTGTTCCCAAAGCCATCTGCATCTGCATCTCCACGGCGTTCCAGCAGCTCTCACACACCTCACACACACCTTATGCACATGCAGATAAATATATTAACAAAAGGGACAGGTGGGAAATGGACGGTGGGGGGCAATGAGACGATATTAACTTCACCCAGGAAGGTGGGTTATCTCACCCTGGAAATGCACAGAGAAATTCAACATATTTCACATTTGCATCTCACACACACACACACACACAGAGGTAAAATCTCTTTCAGTGCAATATCCAGTTGCTATGCCAACAGCACCAACAGCACGGGCGGCGATGGCAGCGAGGGGCCGCGATGGGGTGGGGTGGGATGGGATGGGATGGGGGCTCTTACCAAAGATGCTGATTTGATTGTGGCAAAGCGCTCTCGGTTCCGGTAGTGGAGGGCCTGATTCTGCACTGACTGGGTAGGCCGCACCTCAGGCCTGCGATCCCTGTGGCCCACCTCATCCCTTATAAATACATGATCCTGCAGAAATGGATAAAAACAAGGAGAAAGTCCGGCTGTGCTCTTCCCGCGGCGGCTGCCTCTCTCTCACCCCTCTGTCTGCACAAGCGCGGCTGTAGGAGAGGCATAGTTCAGCTCTCTGCTTAGCCCCGGCAGCTCCCACCGTACAAAATGAATAAGCAACACATTGCAGCTCGGCTCGGCGCGTCAGCTGATCGCTAGCAGGATGCTCCGAATCCCTGGATCGGGCTGCCTCTTTTTTTTTTTTTTTTAAATCTCCTATTTTTTTTTTTTTTTTTTTTTTAAACCTCCAGTATTACATATGTGGCAGAAAAAAGCGAGGCAGGAGCAGGAAGCAGAGCAGGGCGATCCGAGTCCTCGGGAAGGTCGGGTTCAAGCACTGCAACCCAGCGATCCTGGTGAAAACGTGATTCCCATGTCTAGGCACGGAGATCCTGTTCCCTTCTACCACCACAGCAACATCCTGCCTCATTCCCTTTGCCGAGCCGTGTGTCCTCGATTGGGTTTCTTTGTCCCTCGTTTGCTATCTGCTGTGGGGGATGAGCATCCTGCCCAAATCCACAGCAGGCTGGAGAGGACCAGGAAAGCCTCCGTGACCACTCAGGGATCCTGCTTTCCAGTCATGATCCTGCACAGTTCTAGCACTTTCTCTCCACAGCCCACAAAGGATTTTTTTTTTTTTTTTTCCTTTTTAAAGCAACAGCTCCCAGGTTTTAGCAGGAATGGTTCCCGGTGCAGCTTCTCTCCTGCTCCCTGGCAAGGCTTCACCAGCTGTGCCTTTCCCAAACAGCGCTGGCAAATTTGGGAGTGGAACAAAGCTCCAGGAGAAACCCTCCTCAGAAAGGCCAGCAAAAAACCACAGCACCACGATTTTCCCAACTGGAATGGTGACTGCCAAAAGTCAGCACACCTGCAGGCTGCTCCCTGGGGATGGAGCAGCCCTGGACACCTGGCACAGTCGGGCAGCCTGGGCTCTGTCACCCACCACAGAGTCCTGACTCCCATCCTCAACCTCCAGCTCCTCAAGCCTCACAGGAACACTGAGATCCTCCCTGAATTAAATCAAGTTGCCAGTTCTTTGGGGTGTAAAATAAAGGCTGGCAGTGCCTAGAAAGCCCTGGCAGGAAGAGCTGCCCCCATGAGCAGGAGCACTTTGCCACCCTGCCATGGCCTGGCACACACCAGAAGGTCAGAGAGCCCCACAGTAAGGAAGCAGTTCCCATGGAATGGTGTCTCCATCAGGACACACTGCTGTCATCTCTGTGCTCCTTTCCCACCCCACAGACACCTGGTTTTCCCCTTTGCTGACCTCCATTTCCTGTTTCTCACCCAGACCCACACACACTCAGCCCCTTTCAACAGGATTCTGGAAATGAGTCCAAGCCAAAGCCAATTAGGTGCAGAAATGCTGACATTAGGAGCTGAACACTGCATTGATTAGAAGTGCTTTAACCCCAAAACCTTTCCTTATCCTTCCTTTTGAGCGTTCCCAGTCCATGCTCACCTTTCCCTTGCCTTTGCACAGTGCCCAAGGCCACCACAGGGCCAAGAGTGCATCAGCTCCTCTACAGCCACACAAGGGACACAGAAAGAGCCAAAACAGCTAAAAAGGTTCAGTCCTCCACAAAGTTATGGGGTGTCACAAAAAGCTGGAGCTTCATTTTATATTGGTCATCCTTATACTGGGCATTTGTTGCACTGCCTGACAGGCCAGGCAGCGAGACCACAAGAGATATCCCTGAGAACTGGGCTGATCTCAGATTTCCAACTTGTGCATGTTGGTGTGATGGGCAGGACTCTTGGATTGCTGAGAAAGGCACATCTGAGCTCTAGAACAGCCACCCCCAAAAAATCCTGATTAAACATTTCAAGTCCAAGAGCATCACTCAGTTTAACCTGACTCACAGCCTCACCAGAGGGATCTCAGACCCTGTGTGAAAATCTACAGCAGACTCACCCACCTGCAGCACAGAGGGAACAACAGCACACAGGAGCCACCAGTGCTGCACTCCAGCCATGACATGAAGGTGGGGACAGGACAAATGTCACCCCTGGTCACACACAGAGCCTGCAGCAGCACCTGAGAATGCACAGGGCTCCTAAGGCTGGCTGAGCAATACCTCAATCCCTGCATCTTCCTCCTGCATCATCCTCCTCCTCTCCATTACCCTGGTATGGCAGGGGCAGTGGGAAATCTTAAATCCAGAGAAGCTGCAAACCACTGAAAAAAAACCCAACTTCTCAAATGGGCATTCAGACTTTTCACAATGCTCCAAAACACCACCTAAAATAACAAGTTTAAGTTGCAGTTGCTTTTTATGCTGGAAAATTAATCTTTGATTTACTTTTTGTTATCCAAGAGGTGGATTTTTAGAGGGCAGAGTGTCACCCTGGCCTTGTTTTACGGGATCTCTGGTTACCTCAGTGCACATGAGAAGCTCAGAGCAGAATTAAATTGCCCTTCAGGAATGTGAATTAACCACATTTTGCATTTCAAACTCAGCTGGGCAAGGAATGGGAAAATTCCTTTGCAACTGTGCAAGCCAAAGGACCAATTTCAAGGGGACAAAAAACTCAGTGGTTTTCTTCGGCACCCCTTAATCTGGGATCTGAGCATTCTGCTCCCACCAACTCTCAGCTATGCCCAGGGAACCTTCACAGGCACAATATTTTCTTTCAAAAGCTGATCCACTACCAAAAATAAAAACACCTGGCACGAAGAATTATTAAATCTAACAGGTTCCACTGCCCCAGGTACAGCTGGTAAGAGAAATAAACCTATGAGTGGCCGCATTTCCACCAGCCTTCCTCAATGAGGTGACTGATGGCAAAGACAAACATCTCTCTACAAACACAGAAAAACAGAATTTTGCTACTTTTATTTTTAAAAAAATTCTTCTTCTCCCAAAAACTTGCCAAGAGACACTGCAGTAACAACTGTTGGCACAGATAAGGAAATTTTGTTTCCAACTTTTACCTACAGATGTGTGGGAAACATAGACCCCAAATTAGCAGCTCAGTTCAAGGCACCCAGTAAGTAAAATCTGAAATCATCCCAGAAATTCATCAAGTTTGGGTCAGGGTACCTCTCAGCCCCAAATCTGCACTTCAAACCCTGGTTTGTTTTTAAAGTTATGTATCTTTTGTCTACACTTCATTTCCAACCTGTTTTTTGTGGCTTTTTTTCCATATTTGCCTTTAAGATGCAACTTTGGTCATGCTCAGCTCACAACTCACTCATTAAAATCCTTTTATTCAGGGCCAAAAATCCACAATCTTCAACTTCCTACTCAAGGAATAATTTGATCTCTGGACTGTCTCATCCACATAAACAATTTTCAAGTTGATCAAAAGAAGGGGATTTGGGTGGGATGTTGCCAGGACAAAACCTTTCTCAAATATTCCCACAGCATTCTCTGACCAGAGTTTCCAGTGCTTCCAGCAGCATCTGAATACCTGCTCCTGCTGTAATGTCCAAGCACCTCTCAATGGGTTTGTGTCATACCATGAGTTCAAAACCCACTACAGAGTGGATTTTGCTGTGAGTCCCATCTCAGTTGTGCCACACACTGTGTTTTTCATCCTTCTCCTCACTGAAAAAAGGCCTTTACCATCCAAACTGTGCCCAGCCCAAAGCTGGGAAACCTCCACCTTCTCCTCAGAAGGAGCACTCCCTTCCACACTGGGGTTTTTGGCTATGCACACCAAATAAAACCTCCACAGACACAGGAGGACTCATGAACTGCAAGGGCTGCCAGTCTCCTACACAAACAGGAAAGGCAATTTCCAAGCCACACTAAGGACTTCCATGGAATTGCAGCAAATCCCTGCTTTCCAGGAATTTAAAGAGCAAGGAAAACACCAGTGTGGCACTGTCTGTCCTAACAAACTGCATTAAGTGCCTCGAGAATCCACAGAGCTTTAAGCTCTCTCCATGCACAAAATACCCCACAAATTATTGAAATTAATGGGAGCAGCATCAGGAGATGGGCACAGGTTAATTTACAGGAGCTAGGAAGTCACTCAAGTTGCAGCAGTTACTGCAAAGGTACTTCATTATTATAGACATTGGGCGAGAATTTGTGATGATCAACTACAAACATGCTCTTTTCCATCTTTTAGTTATAAACCAGATTTTAATCACAAGATTTCCCTGATTATACTGCCCAAGTTTCAGAAAGCACTGATGATTTTAAGACTGAAACAAGAAACAGCAACAACTGAGTACTGCAGCTGAAAAAAAACAATACTGTATTGGCTTTTTGTTTAGATTAAAATATTACAACACATTATTATAGTTTTGTGGAAATAAAATAATAGATTCATTGAGGACAATGAAATAATATTTCTGGGAAGCCACCTGTGCCCACACTGCCATTTAGCAGCAGCTGAACAAAGCAGGTGCCAAAACATCTCTGATGCACCAGCTGATGCCTATACTCACTTTATTGTCTTACTCTGAGAGCCACAAATCTTTATCCTCATTTTTAAGATGAATTAATTGATATTTTAAAATCTGGGTTATGTGTCTTTGAAGCGCAATGTATTTGGAGTTTAACTCCCTGCCCCATTTTGACATTTTTAGGGGCTCTCAGACACAACTGGGTTTCTACCAGAGTTGTCACTTACTCTTCAGCTCTCAACCTGTGCAGCTGAAGAAATGAGGGGGAGATGGATGTGAGAATGTGCATCCACAGGCAAGATGATCCTTGCATGGAGTAGCAGAGTTATTTATTACATTCAGAAGAGACCCAGAGTTCTTACATTGATCATACTGAGATGTACATGGAGGAGCTCACCAATCAGCAACCTGCAGAAGGGCAAGGAAAACTTCCTCATTCAAGCCAGACATCTGAATTTCCTGAAAAGAATATGCTGGTGATTCAGGTGTCCTCCTGAGGGAGCAGGGTTTGATCCCAAGATGGGCTTCCTGCCTGGGTAGCTCACATGATTGCCATTTTTTTCCTTTCAGGAGGTCAGGACACAGCTATAAACTAAATAACACAAAAAGCTCCACATTCAATTACAGCTTGTTATTATTTCCAATCTTTTATTCCTGTTCAGTGATTTTTCTTCCAGCCTAAGCAGTGTACTCTGACAGGAGGGAGTCACCTTAGTTCCAAGCACAGGTTTAAAACCATGGAGCTCTGCTGTGCTGTGGAAGGGATAAGGCTGTGCCCGTTTTCCACAGAGGATTCATCCCAAATGCAGCAAACCCCAAGCACCTTGGCTGCCATCAACTAGCATAGCCAGTGACAATTAACCAGATCAGAACAGCTCATTTCACTTACCCTGTGACCACAAAACATTTTTGGAAGTTACAGCCAACTAGCAGCTGTTAAAAAAAAGAAAGAAAATGAGTTGTTTACAGGTGCTTTTACTCCATCAGCCTCTTCCCTAAGCCTCAGGGTTGCTGCTCACGGGACAGTGCCAGGAGTGCTCCTTGGGGATGCCTGAGGCTTCTCCCAGCCCAGCAGCACACAGGGCTGGGCTGCTCCTCATTTATTTCCTCCAGCCTGGCTCTGCACAGCTGGCAGCAGCTGGAAGCACTGAGAACTGCAGCTCACAGCACCACAGACTCCTCCATCCTGCATTCCACTCACATGTCACACTCGGGGGCTGTGGCCCAAAACACTAAAGGGCCTCTGACACTTTAGACCTTTAGCCATAGGAAATACCAACACTCCAGGCCATGCTGCCATCTTGGGCCCTTTTCACTATCTGGAGGTTGTTAATTAACACATTTGTGGAATATCACAATTTTACACAGAACTTTTCACCTCACCCACATCAAAACCATCTCCTATGTGACCCTATATCCACAAAATGCTGCTGATGTCCATCAGTATTTTCTTTTTAGCGTTTAAAGGCTGATTAAATGCAAAACAAGAGCTTAAATTAAACCCCAGGTTCTTCTCACTGTGTTTATGAGGGGCTCAGAGTGACAACCAAAACTCAGCTTCATCCCAGTTTCCAGAAACAGTTAAAGCACAAACTGAAATCCTGGCAGAGCAAGGAACTTTACCTTGAAAATAAAGTGGGATGTATGAGGATATAATCCCCCCTGAAATGTCTAGCTCCAATTTTATTCCCTTCACATATACTAATACACACATGAAGAAGTTTCCCATTTAAAACTCCATCCTCAAAGTAACACAGAATTAAAACAATATATTTGCAGACTGGAATATGTCCTGCTACACAGAATCCAAATCTGCTTTATGAATTACATTCAGCAGAAGGGAATATTTTCCAATGGAGAAGGAATCCATTCCAAGGATGAGCAGTCCTAGCCAATCATTAAGTGTTTTGTGAAGACCATCAGTGCAGACCTGGGCTTTCTGCTCCCAAAATTACCCTGAAACATCTGTGTTAGGTGACCTGGAGGTGATTTTTACTGTAATACTTCAGTTAAAAGTGTGCAAGACACTCTGGGTTTTTTCAAACCAGATAAAGACTTCCATGTGGTGTCCTGTCTGTGCACCCTACTCAACTGAACAGCTACACACAAATCTAGGAAGACTGAATTCACTGCATCAGAAATCCTGCATTTGTACTTTACAAGTGTCATAGAGCCACCAGAAAACATAATATTAGTCTTAAAACAAGCAGGAACTCTACTCCTCTCACAAATACCATTTATGCCTGGTGGGGGCACTTCATGTTTTGTTTTGAGCAGTCATTATAACCTATGAATTCTGTGTAAACCAGTCCCTCAAACTTGCATTTTAATGCACAATATGGCTATGTAACAATGTGAAATTAAAGTTAATAGGAATTTTGAAAGCCAATACAAAATAAAAAAGAGCTCCAATCATAACTCCCAGAGCATCCATCAGTGGTGCTGCTCTTCATTCAGGACAGTTCCATGGGCTGGCATTTGGTACCCAACACCTTATTTTCACCTTCCTGAATAAACAATCTTCTCTAAAGATGCTGTCAATAGTCTCTAGGAAAGAGGCAAATCTCTAAAACCTTTGCAACTTCCCTGCCAGTATCTTTAAATATGTAAGACCATGTTTTGTTGAAGATAAAATTTTTCAACAGTTCTTAATACTCAACAACACAAACCCTGCACTTCAGGAGGAAAAACCGCTTACAAATATTTAGTTAGTTACAACCAAGCTTTACTGTAACCTTACAAACAAGAAATTCCTATTTTTCATGCTGCTGCAATGTTTTAGCTCCTCTGGCAAAAAGCAAACGTTCACTTTGAAGTTCCTTGCAAATGAAACCAACACAACCAACTTACATTTTGCTGCCCACTAGCAAATGACACTGCTAAGGCCAAGCCAAAATTATTTTAGTCAGACAAACAGTGGAGGTGAGATGCTGGCTTACAGCTAGACAACCTTAGCTCAACCTCCAGCCCTAAGAAAATGAAAGGCAACAAATCACAGCATGCAGCACAGGAGCAGGAAAGCATGGAGTGGAACTTGACTCCAAACATACCTCGTGGGCAGGGTCCAAAGTTGTGCACACTTCCACTCCTCACAAGGGAAATCCAAGTGCAGGCAGGTTTGAATCACACACTGGGCCTGGCAGAGGGTTAGCTTGGCTGCCAGGACCAGCACAGAACACAGGACAGGCATTCCCAAGGAAGCAGAGAGAAGAGGGGCACATGCAGGGCTGGGCATGCAGGGAGTTGGGGTGACCCTGCCTGGGCACTGACAGCTCTTTCAGCACAATCTCTTTTCATGGGCAGAAGTTGCTCAGATACTTTTAAAGACAGAAACCCCACAGAAGTTGACTCTGGCAAGCCCAGCAGCAGCTCCTGCTCGGAGCACAGAGCAGCAGGGCACACGTACCTTCTTGTGAACAACGGAGGAGGTGGAATTAATGGTGCTCTCGTCACTATGCATCATGACCAGCTCAGGGCTGCTCTCATCCAGGACCTCCTGCATGCTGCTCACACTGCTGCTCTGGCTGCCTGTGCTCACAGACATGCTGGGGATGGAATGGTTGCTGCCCAGACTGTCCATCTTCCTACTCAGGTTTGATCCATGCTCATTGTCCTATAAAACAAGGGGCATGAGTTACAGATCACCTGCCCAGCACGTGCCTGCAATGTTTGTTTTAAAGGTGACTCTGCAGACTTCAAGAGTCTTTGGGCACTATTTTGCCAACTGCACATCTCAAAGGGTTGTCTGGGTTCTGGAATGCTCCATATCAGGCAGGCAGTTTCTGCCTTTCCCCTGCATTCTCATTACACCAGGTTTCAAGCCAGTTTTTTTCCACATATCCTTAAGTCTGGGCATGGCTCTTGGCTTGATAGGAGACATCCAGGAATACTGGATGGCTGGTGGAGGGAGCCTCATAATTAAGAGAAATTATCCAAGTTTGAATTAAAACAATGCTTCAAGTCAGGATCTGCTGTAGTTCCTGAATCAGGAAACATGTAAGACAATGAACCCATTTATTATTTGATATATTCTACATGGTGTAGAGGTTTTAACCTCCATGTCCCAGGCAGTCAGCAACTTGATTTTACCAAGCTAAAAACCCCCTTGAACCTTGTGGCTTTTTCATCCAAGATAAAGGTGAGTGAAGAATCTCAGCAGCTCAGACAAGCCTGCATTATTATAGGGGTTAAAACTTGGATATACATAAACAAAGATTCCTCCTGTAAGAGGTATTTTTGATTGTACAGACAAATATCAGGAGTTAGCAGCCTTTTCTTCTTCCATACCCATAGGAGTACAGTATTGCCAGGGTATGTACTTAGTCTGGACTGATTTAGAGAATTGATGGAGTCCTTTGTAATTAAGAAGGGCACCAAAGAGGAGCTCACAGTGAGAGCAGAATGAACATCCTTCAGCAGCTCCTGGGGTGAAGCAGCCTCGACTCACTAACATGAGCAGCCTGCTGCTGCATCCAGTTTGCCCTGGCCTCTGAAAGGAGCTTGGGGAGAATTCCATTACAAATCAATTAACAGGAAGCTCATTTTGTGGGGAGACCGACAGAAAGATAAAATTGAGATTTGACAGATTTGCCTTTGATTGTGTGATCATTTTTTAAGCAATCAGCAGATCATTCAGAGCCTGTGTGAGAGCACTTAAAATCCAGAATAATATTGTTTCACAGACAACATAGGCACAGGGGAATGAAAATATTTCAGGATGCTTATATAGAGTTGCAGAAGAAATCACACAATGATCTGAGGCTGTGTCACTAATGAATGTTTATGCAGGAAGGACAGAGATGAGATTGCATATGCAACCTTAGCACTGGCTTCCTGACTTCAACCTTCTCCTTCTTGGAAAGGCTCTGAGGAAAGCATTAGTCACATTTTGCACGTTAAAGACTTTTAGGGCTCATTTTCCACCTTAGAAAGGCCGAGGCAGAAGCAGGAAGTGCCTGATGGCATTTCCAGAGGGGCAGGTTGTGTCCCCAGTTCAGCAGGAGCTGCAGCACGTGCTGGCTGTGCTTCCCCTGCCCAGTTAGTGACACACACGAGCAGTGACACCTCCTGTGGTGGGACAGGGCTCAGGGGTCAGTGCAGAGCATGCTGTGCACATGCAGAGTGTCAGCTGCATCCCTGCCATCCCTGCACATCCAACAGCTCTGATCCCTGCTTTCTTCAGGCGTGGGGACAGGAGGAACAGAACACCTTGGAGCCAAACACTGCCACGTGTTTCCTGTGGAGTGCTCAAGAGCCAAGTGGGAAAGCCCTTCCCTGGCACTGTGCTGTCCTGTCCCTCTGCTTGTCACAAGTGGGGAGAGAAACTGGGAGGTTCCAGTGCACAAGTGTGACAATCCCCCAGTCCCCAGCTAAGCTCCAGGCCTGGAAGCTGGAGGGAACCTTTAACCACAGCAGCTGTTCTTGCTCCTTTGGGACATCTTCACACGGAGGGGGAGCACAAAGTGCCAGTCCCCTCCTCCTGCAGCTCCACCTGTGACCCACGTGCCCACTCCTTCAACCAGTTTAGCTTTAGAGGAGCATCTGACACCCCCAAACCTCAAACCCAAGCCCCTGAAGATCCTCTGAGCTTGGGCACCTCGCTCTGTGTTATTGCCTCAGTCCACTGGAGCAAAAGGAACACAGACATCAATTTGTCTGTCAGTGCTTTTCATTGAGAAGCAGTCATGGATTTATTTATGCATTGTGCCTGCACCAAGTGACATTAATTTCCATCTAAGCTCATCAATTTAAAAATGACTGGTTTCCTTCTCTCAGCCACAGGGTCAATTATCATACACTGATTAAGTGGGTTGTTTGTGACAAGATTTACACTGAAGCTGCATTTTAGGTCTTTAACCTTTTTCTTCTTTAACATTAAAGAATTAAAAAAAAATAAGTCTTACTAATTCAGTGATTTGCTTTTCAGCTCATGAGAGGCCAATTACTTTACAGTAAAGTTATGGTAATTGAAAAAATATTAACATTAATGGAGTTGTTTTGACTGTGCAGATGAGAAAGAAAAGCTTGGGCTGTCAAAGACCCTCCTCCACACAGGCTGGGAGCCACTTCTCACAGAAGTGAGAACTCATTCTCTCTCAGAATGAGTTTCTTCCCTAAGGCTTCCAGAAGAAAGGGCAGCACTGGAAAAAATCCAAAGTTTCACATGTAGAGTAATTGGCAGCTTTAACACTGAGCAAGGACTACTACCACTCATCATCCTCTGCTGATGCAGATGTTCCAACAGCATTCCCCACCTAGGCTGGGCTTGTTCTGCCACCCTAAGGACAGGAGCATCTCCCTGGCCCTAAGATTAGCAGTGTGCATGGGGTAGCAAAGGCTGAGTACCTCCTCCTCCTCCTGGCTCTCGTTCAGGGGGCCGTTGCGCGTCTCCTGGAACAGGATTTTCTTCATCTTGCGGTACTGCAGGTTGTCCAGCTCCCTCACTGCATCCTTGGTCCTCTGGATGAGGTCTATGAGCACCCTGGGCGGGCGCTCCCGGCGCACAAAATCGTGCTGGGTTAAAGGAAACACAACAGCTCATTGCAGAGCCCTCAAGTGACAGCTCCCATTCTGCACTTTATCTGTTCATATCCAGCAACTCCCTTTCTCAAGGACTCCAAACACACTGAGCTTGTGCTGGGGTTGGGTTTTCCGAGCTCTCCAGGCTACACAGACAATCTGTCCCTTCTTGAGCTGCTTCACTCAAAACACACAAGGTGACACTTCAAACCTTGGAATGAACAAAATGCATGCAGAACAAAGAAGAATCAACCTGCAAAGATTTATCCTGCATCCATCTATTCCAATTGATAAATAAAACCAGCAAGGAGACCACAAAGTTTATTTACATCTAAAGCTTTTGTAGCCAGAGTTGAAATCAAATCAGGCTCTTGCCAACACCTGCACAGGTTTTAAGTGCAGACTTAATAAATTCTTTAATGGTATTTAAGAATGTGATTAAAGTCTCTTCTCTGATTTATCATACACATTCTCCTGAACTGTACAGCTGGCAGTGGATGTAAAAGTCTCCAGCTTTCCCATTTAACCTTGGCTAAAGCAGCCAACCTGAGGGTACTCTTGTCAATATTCTATATGGGATCCCTACAGCTGGGTGTGCTGCTTAGTAGCTCCCAAGGGGAATGGCTTTAGGGCACAAACATCCTCTGCATGCTTGCAGAAAATCTACAGTGAGAACAGAAAAATTGGACATGGAAAAAAAAATAACTGGGCAAAGAAAAGTTGTTCTCTACTGAACATTGCAAATATCACAAGAGGCTTTTATAAGAGCCTCAAGAGCTGGACCCACCTGCAAGCAAACTCTCAGGAAATTCTCAGGAGGGTCACCCTTGCCTGCTCAGCCTCACAGCTCTCCTGTGGGCTCAGCTCAAGAGTGAGTTCATCCCCTGGAGCTGGAGTAACCAGCACATGGAGCCCCAGCCTGCCCTAAACCAGGAGCCTTCAACAAAAGAGCTGAAAGGATGAGCTAATCATCTTTAAATGGTTTGTAAATAAACAAGGAAAGCACCATGCCACAAGCTGATTTCTTGTTTTTAACTGAATTCAAACTGTTGTGCATTTGAGTTTTGCTAGTGGGGACAGCCAGTCATTTCAGTACCCATTTTTTGCTTGCAGTGATGGTGTTTATTTTTGAATCAGGGCTAAAAGTTCTAAACATCATTTCACACAGAAACAAAATGAATCATTTCTGCTCCTCAATACAGATAACCACCATTTATTTCTCTGTGAACAGTAACAATCTGCAGCTTATTTATGATTAGGGAAAAAAGGAAGCCATTTTTATCTCACTGTAGATCATTTTTAGAAAGAAGCAAAGCATTTAGAACCACGATCCTGAACCTAAATCCATGCTACGTGTGCACTTAAATACTAAAATGTGACTATGTGGAAAGCGTAGGGCAGACATAAATATAAATAAAATAAAAAGTACAGAATATACAGGATTTCAGACTCAGCTCTAATTGTTTGTACAGACTCCAACCTAAGGTACTCCTGAAATCAGATCCTTCAATGAACTCAGCCTGTTCCTAGAGAGCAGCAAGGCTGCCAATCCCCAGGAATGAATCATTCCAAAACCCACAACATAAACCTATTAGCTGGTCAGGGTGCTACAAGTAGAACCAAGGAACAAAACACTGATTATTTGCCACAGCACAAATGTACCACAGGAAATAAAAAAATATACCTGGTGCCAAAGGGAGCACAAACAGCTCCATCATTTACCTGGAGAGGTCACTGGCACCAGCAGCCAGAGGGAGAGCAGGGCTAATAATCAACTTTAAAGAAAGGCAACACTTAAAAGAAAAGCCTGATGGAAAAGGGGCTGGACAGGACTCCACACTCCTCTACCTTTTAATGGGAGGCTGCTCCTGAATTTCCCAAAAGCAAACCCCTTGGAGCTGTGAACAGTTCCTCTATTTCCCAGGTAAACTGAACCCAAATGAGTAAAACTGGAACTGATTTATGATTCACTGACAAAACCTTGGCAAATTACACACTTCACTCCCAGTCTCCCTCCTACAGGCTCTTGGCAATTATACACCTGTAAAAACCCCTTCCAAAACAATCCAGTTATTTCCAAAACAAGTTGAATTAATTGGGCTCAGTATAGAAACCATTAAAAGGATTTAAACAACTTTTGGGTCTGGTGGTTTGATTAGGGGAGGAAGTCAGCCTTGGCTATCCCCTTAAAGCTACTTTTAACTGCTAAGTGTGATGCATGGATGGAGGGAAAAAGAAAACCAATAAAACCAACCACAGAGTGGTCTTTTGTAAGGGCAAATATTGGTTCACTATCTCTACAATTATTTTGGTACACAAACAAGATTTCCCTCCAGATTTCTGGGAAAGATTTGATAAATTACCCGTAACAAATCTGTTGATGATGGCCTTTCCTGAGGTATTTTCTGTAAGCAGTAATCAACAAATCCCCTAAAGGAGTCTGACCTGCAAATGAAAAAATAAAATTTAAAAACTATAAAAATATTTAATTTGAAAATCTAAAGAAAAAAAGAAGCTCAGGATCTGGAATATATTCAAACTTATCAGTACAAAGCAGAAGAAAAATGCTGACTAATTTGTTCTTAAGTTCTAAGGCAGTGAAAGTAATTGGGTTTTCTCAAATTCCAAGTTGGTCTCATCAATTCTTTCCCAGTTAAAGGCTGTTGAAACAACATGGACACAACTATCCCCAAGCACAAACTGAAAACCAAGTTAGAACTATGTGTATCAGTCACTATTTATGATTTTACTTCAACTGCTTGAAAATAAATGGCAGTGGAATTATTGGGAACTGCAGAAATGCACTCATTGATCTCTGGGAGGTTACAGAGGGAACCCTGCCTCAGTTCAACACCTGGGGCTTTATTTGAGGTTTTATCCCAAATGGAAAGAAGCAAAATTATCTTTTCAGTGTCACTGGACTCAGAAGGAGCACAAAAGGCACCTTGGTGATTCCAAGACAGAAAAGAGGGCACTGTGAACTTGCAATCAAGAACTCTGAGATAGTGCTGTGTTTATCCAGTGCCTCTGCTCTGCACTGCAAATCCTGCACAGAACATGGGGAGCACACTGCAGGCAGCACAGCGAGCTCCTGGAACCTTGAAAAATGGACAAATCAGGATGAAATAAGGAAACTGGAGTGGTCTGGATAAAATGACCAGCAATTAAACACTTGCTGCTCAAAGAAACTGGGGAACTTCACACCTCACCAGGAGCTTTTGTTTCAAGCCTTCTGCAGACTCTGCCAAGCATCACCCCACAGCAACATTCCAGTTTTGGGTACAGGGAACAGCAATCCTTGGTTCCCACAGAATAACAAAGTGTTCTTGTACCCAAGCTCAGATTCTGGAACAAGCCTGGAGCTCTGAGGGCTTTTGGAGTCCCCCACTGACAAAAATCTCCAATTACTTCCACATCCTCCTCCCTTTCTCCACATTTCAGCTGCACAGCAACGCCAACAACTCTTCTGCCAACAGGGATCTTTGGCAGCTGGAAACTTTGCTGATGCTGAGCCATGACTGGTTTAACACATCTGAGAATATTTTAATTCCTACAGCTGCTACACCCCAGAATTAACACCTCCACACTTTTACATTGTACAACAGCCAGAGTGACAGAAGGTCAAAACTGAGCCAGCCTACACAAGATTTGAGAACACACACAAATCACTGCACTGCAGCCAACATGTTCATTGTCAGGCTTGAACTGTACAGTGTCACAAGGCATCTTCAGGGAAAGGAACAACAAAAATCAGCTGTCAATGCTTCTCTTACCATTCATTTGATTGTAACCTAGGGGAATCGTTCTGGGCTATGTGATATAAGGCACTCATTGCATTCATGTTGAAAAGTGGAGGCTTCCTTTCAGCTGGAAAGAAAAAAGAACAGAAAGGTGTATAAGGCTATCTGCAAGGAAAGAAGAAATGTATGGAAATATCAGCAGGGTATCACTGCTAAATCAGTACTCAGTGCTGTTGTCATCACACTTGGGCCAATTATTTTAATATTCCAAGTTAGACCAGGACACCCACACAAGGAAAGCTGTTCACTTGGAGAGGGATGACAAAATCCAAAGAGAGCAGGATACAAATTCTAAGGAAGAGTTTGCAGTAAATTTTAGTTTAACTGCAACATCTCACACCTGATTTGCTGTGGCACAGCTGAAACTGAGTAAAACTTATCTTAGGCACAGTTCAGGGCTGGGACATGCTGTGTCAGTCCCCACAGCTCTTTGATGCACTGCTGGAACATGTGGATTAGAGGAAAAAGTGTCTGCCTGTCTCATTTGTCACTGCAAGGGGACAGGTTATCAAATTCACTTGCCAGATGCCATGAACTCCCTCTCACTGCAATCTTTCCCAGTCCTTGCACCAGCCCAGCAGCCCCTGACCTCTCAGGAGGGCAGAACTCAGAGCTCTGGGGGAGGCTGGTCCTCACCAAGGGCAGTGGTGCCAGCATTTCTGTTCTTTCAGGCCAGAGCAGTCCCTTGCCATGCAGGCAAACCACATCTGCTTTTCCTCAATCACTACTTCAGCTACACCAGGAATTGAGACATCAGCATTCAAAGAAAGCCAAGTGCTGCTCAACAAGAGAGTTCCTCCCACAGCTGCCTGACCTCGTGTTCAGACAGGGAATCATGCAAAGATCCAAGTTTAAAAAAGTTTAATGCTTCTCAAAAGGGTATTTTTAAAGAAAGTAAATCAATCATGTCTGTGAAGTGGCTTTGAGGTTCCTGAGTAAAATGCTCCACAGAAACTCTGGTACCAAGTCTGTGTCTACACTGGGTTGCAGAGTCTCTGTCCTGCTGCTGTGATTTACTCCTTGAGAGGCTGTGACACACCTGAACTCCACACAAACAAAAATCACTGGCCATGCACAACAACAGAAAGCTAAAACTTCTTGATGTCAAAATCCAGACTGTGTCAGCATGCTGGCACATGAAATACAGCCATGTTAGTTACTGGTTATCTACACCATCTCAGTTCTGGAAACAATACTGCTTCTGCACATCCCCCTCTTTGTTATCTCACACATTTCTGCTGATTAAACATTCACCAATGACATCTTCAATGAACTCACCCACACAATAAGTTATTAGTGTTCTGCTGTTAGGAAGAATCCATATTAGGACTGATTTTTGAAAATAACCTGCTCAGCACATGCAGTGTCAATATTCAAACCTGAAACACTCAGTGTACCTGCCATCACATCCACCTCTGCTCCAGGCTCTAGGGATGTGCATCATGTGCCCTTTGCAGTGCAAACCCTTTTCTTCTCTTCTCTTCCTGTACACAACCTGTACAGGATGATTCATGGCACAAACTTTTCAGCTGAGGCTGAAGATTTTTGATTCAGAGAACAGGGAAGTAAGAAGAACTGAAAAATAAATGTAGGTCCCTTCTAACACACAATCCTTAGGACACCAGCTCCCTTAACACAACAGCTGGGACAACTTTCCCAGAGTGCAGCTTGGAAAACACAGATGACAAACCATGGCTTCCTCTCACTCAAAAGCAAAATGCTCTGGTTCTCCAGGGAGTAACTGAGCACACCAGACTAACATGAAAGCACAGTGCATTAGGGGCTTGCTCTTGATTGGCCAGAAAGAAAAAGATTTAACTCAACTGTCATTGCTTTCCAAGTCAGGTGTTTTAAAGGGAAAAGCTGATGAGGAATAAGGATGCTCCCTTTTTGCAGCAGCTCCTAACACCCTGCAGAGTCAATACCCACCTCAGCTGTGTGTGCACTCACCTAACTCGATGCATGTGATCCCAAGAGACCAAACATCCACCTTCCCATCGTACTGCCCCTCATCCATTGCCAGGATCACCTCTGGTGCCATCCTGCCAAGCACAGAGCAAAGGGGACACGGGGTCACTCCATGCACACCAACTGAGGGAGTTTCATCTCCTTTAGTAAAGCCACAGACCAGGAGAGACAGCAGGGAGCTGAGGAAAAGTGTGCTGGCATGGAACAGGCGCTGACCACACCAGCAACTTGTCAGAGCAAGGGGGAAAAGCAGAAGAGGAAAGGGGTGAGAAAGAAGAAAGTGGGGAGAAAAAAAGAAGAAAGGGGGGACAAAAAACACGAAGAAAGGGGGGAGAAGAAAAATAGTAAAGGAGGGAGAAAAAGAGGAAGAGGGAAGAAAAAAGGGGAAAGGGGGGAGGAAAAGTTACCACCCCATCATCTTCCTGTTAGCAGAGTACACTGACACATGGGAGACCCTCCTATTTCCAAAGGCACTGTAACTGCAGGCTGACAGCAAGGGCTGGGAGAGCTCCAAAGACAGCCCTTGCACCCTCCCCCAGGCACACCACAGCATTTCCAGCAGACAAATGCAGCCTGGGGGTGCAGCTCTGAGTGCAAAAGGGAAATTGGGGACATACAGTGGTCCAGGATGAAGTGAGGACAGAGAAGCAGCAGGCCCAGCCTGCAAAAATTCAGCCTCTTAATTTGTGTCCTTCCAAAAAAAAAAAAGGCCTCCTGCCAAACGGCCTCATTCCAAGGCTGGGCCATGGTGACCTCCCAGCACTGCCTGGGGACTCTGCCACAAAATCAGTGGACCGTGGAGCTGTGCTGGTCCTCAGAGCTGGGAATGCCAAGGAACTCAGGTGACCCTTCAGCCATTCCTTCAAAACAGCATTTAAGTAGCTGTGTGACTTCCAGTCAGACTGACAGGATCCCCTCTCTCCACCAATGTCTCAGTCCCATCACCTGTGGCAAGTGTGAGTTATTTTTAAGCCAAATTGCAAGAGTAGAGCTGTTTCCAAGCACTGCACAGCCTAAACCTCTCCTTATGGACTCTGGAGAAGGACAGACTTCCTGAAGAGCTGGACACAGGGATGTCAGGAAAATGGTTTGGCTGGTGAAGATTTTATCCAGGTATTATTATTGCATTGTGAAGCAGGGGAAAGGGAGAAGAGCAGTTCTATAAAGGACTAAAGCACTGCAGGCTTCACTCACCAGTAAGGCGTTCCCACAAAAGAGTTGGCAGGGGAGACTATAGATGCAGACCCAAAATCAGCGAGTTTCACTTGACCTGGCTCTGTTAGAAGAATATTTCCGGCTTTAATATCCCTTTAAAAGAGGAAATAAAGAGAGAAAAAAAAAGTAATTCAGCATGATGTAAACTCTGGTGAGATGCCTTTGTCTGCAATTTGTAATGCTGGGACAGAGAGGAATTCACTGAAGTGTTTCAGCAGCAAGCCCAGAGTAAATTCTACTCCTCCACTCCCTGGACAGCACTGCTTCAAAAGGAGTATCATGGAATATTTCATCCACATGTTCTACTCGTACATCCCCACACTTCTGCTGCAGGACAAGCGCTGAAGTCTTGTGTGTGCAAGAATGAACACCTCAAAAGCACAAGAGAGACAGCACAGGCTGTCCCTTCACTGTCACCTCCACTGCCACCTTCCCTGTACAACAGCCAAAGGGATGGAGCACTTCTCCCACAGTAAAAGGCTGAGAGAACTGGAATTGTTTAGCCTGGAAAAAAGAAGGCTTCAGGGTGACCTAACTGTGGCCTTCCAGTACCTGGAGGGAGCCTACAAGAACGACAGAGAGGGATTTATTGCTACCTACAAGGGATGGAGGGACAGGACACAGGGAATGGCTTCCCACTGACAGAGAGCAGAGTCAGATGGGAAATTAAGAAGGAATCCTTCCCTCTAAGGATAGACAAACCTTGGCACAGGGTGCCCAGAGCAGCTCTGTCTGTCCCTCCATCCCTGGCAGTGTCCAAGGAGAAGGCTCAAAGCCACCTGGGCTGGTGGAAGTTGTCCCTGCTCATAGCAGGGGTGGCACTAAACGAACTTTAAAATCCCTTCCAACACAAACCATGCTGTAATTCTACACACCAGGCATCAGCAAAACATCTGCCAGCCTCGTGCCTTCAGTCAAACAAGCAAACCAACAGGAATTCCCTTTTTCTCCACCCGCAGCCGCGCGGGGCCTGCAGTGCCGCTCCCTCAACGCCAGGTGGCGCCGCCGCGCCAGGACCCCGCGCGGGGCCGGACCCGCGGGACCCGCTCCCGAAATTGGGAACCCGGCCCCAAAATTGGGCTCCTTCTCCCTCAGCCTCGCCGCTCACCCTGGCAGAGGGGCACAGCCAGGGCTCAGGTCTCTCCCCTCCTTCCCTGCCACAACAAACACAAAAGCAGGGATGTGCGGCTGCTCATTTCTGGGGAGCACGCTGGCCTTCGCAACTGAGCAGGGAAAAGGTGGGACACCCCCAGGTGATAGTCCAGGATAGTTGGGGGTGGAAGGGATCTCTGGAGATGACCCAGTCCAAACCCTCAGGTGGGTTTGGAATGTCCCCAGAGGGCTCTGCCACCTGCCATGGAGAAGGGCTTTGATTTCTCCTCAGGTAGTTGTATCCTTGACTTACACTTCCATCACCTGATTGCGATTCCATCCCACCTCTGTGGCCGCCCTGCCACCAAAAACCATGCAAAAATCAATACAGGTTTACTCGTTCACATGTAAATGTGAAAAAATATCTAGTCTGAGAAACAGACTATCTCAGTGAACTCTAATTTATTAGGCTCATTTGGGGCAATATTCTATTAGTGTTTAGTGCACCATTCCTGTGTAGCCTTTGCTGCCAGGGTCTGCACAGAGGAATGGCCAACGAGGCAGAGAGATTGTTGCTGGAATAATTTTTTCCAGGTGTGTTCAAGGGCAGCTCCAGGCTCACCTGTGGATCCTACAGTGGGAGTGCAGGTAGGCCAGCCCCTGCAAGGCACCGTGGGTGATGGCAGCAATCTCCACTTCCTGGAGTGGTTTCTTGTGAACTACAGGGAAAAAAAAAATAAATCAAGGAAATGAAGCAAAACAGAAGAAAATAAATGGGATATTTTCCCGAGAAAGTGTTTTTTAAAGAAAGGAATCCCACCAATCTGCTACAAAGAGAAATTAGGGAAGAATTCTTCACTGTGAGGGTTTTAATGTCCCTCCTGACCCAAACCATTCTGTGACTGTGATTTTGGTCCCCAAGGAACACTAGCTTTTGTAAACTTTGGCTTTGATTCACTGTTTTGACTTAGGTTCCCCTATTTCTTTGCAGGTGCTATTCCAGTGTTGATGTCACATAAACCTCCTGTTGTAAAACTCATCTGTAATAATTCCTGCACACTACAAGGCAAGGACAAACATGATCTCTGCAGGGTTTTATTATGGATATTCCAAAAACAGACAGCCTAAAGAGGTACAGATTACAGGAACATACCTGTACAATTTTATACCTTCATTTGCCAAAATTAAAATGTGCAGGACAACTATTTGCAGCATTGGGAAAGTCTCAAATTCTTCCCAGAGAATGGAGCAGGACAAATAGATCACCTGTACCATCTGCAAAACCCCACTCTGTGAGGAAACAGCCTCCCATCAAACATAGGAAAAAGAAAATCCAAGATATATCAAACTTACCTTCTAGCAAATCAGAAGCTGATCCTAAACAGTACTCCATAACCAACTGCAAAAAAAAAAAAAAAAAAGGAAAAAAACCCACAACATTATGCCTTCAGGTATCTCTGGAAACATTCTGAAATTAGAAAATGTCTTTACATTCCAAATTTAAATCACATGGTGGCTATAACACCCTGATTAAGGGAAAATAAGCAGTAGGTTTTGTTAGTTTTCCATGAGAGGATGTAAAATTTGACTTGATTTTATATCCCTGTTCAGCACAAGCCCAAAGCTATTTCAGCGCCTGTGCTGAGGGTGTGGGTGCTGCAGGGTCCATTTGCCCCAAATTCCCCTCACTCACCCATGCTGTGTGCTCCTTCAGGTAACAGCCCTTGTACTCTATGGTGTTGGGGTGCTTCAGCTGTTGGAGAAACTTGACTTCTTTGATGATATCCTGCCATTTCTAATGAAAAAACAAAGCAAAAACTATAAATACATTTCTCTTCTTGATCCCCTACATCCTTTCATACACCACACACTGCAGGACACTCTGAAAAGTGACCATAAAACTATTTTACAATATGAAGATGGAAAGTCAAGTGTTGCAAAAGCACAGCTGTAGATCAGTTGTCTGGGCTCCTATTGCACTGAGATACCCCCAAGATACAATTTAACAGCCTGAGAAATGCCAAAATATTGTTTTTTCCTCATTTTAACTGCAATACCTTTTATTAAAAATGCTGATGGCTTTGCAAATTGAAGTGCTCAGTGGCCTCAAAGTTAGTAAGAAACTACAGAGTAGCAGTGAGCTGCTCACCCTGTGTAACACAGCACAAAACCACTGACATTTGGGAGACCAATAAGCAAGCAAGGAAAAATGAGTTCAAACCACCCCTGTTTGCTCTTAACAAACAAACACACCCTGCACATCCACACACCAGTCCAAAGGAACAGTGGGTCCAAGTTCCACTCAAAAACAAGAGGAACAATTAATAAGCAACAACTGAAATGAGACTGAGATTAGCAGGTCTTGGCAATCTGACAGATCCCCAAGAGAGACATGGTCAGTGTGCCCTTAACACACAGTTTATTTTTTAAATAAAATTATTTCTGAACCAAGCCCCATCCAGGCATTCTGAATCCCCACTCACTTCCTGAAACTGAGCTATTTGTCCAAATTTGCACGAACTCATTTTCTCTCCCCAAACCTCCAGGACTGCCACGGAAGGGAGCAGCAGCTCCTGCATTAAAAGCTGTTCTGATGGGGTCAGAGCAGAGCTGCAGCTCATTTCCCTGCTCACATTTCCCCTGGAGCTGCCACAGCTCCTGAATGCACAATTTGCTGTTATTCCTCTCACCTCATTCGTTTGCTTTCCACTATAGGACATCTTCTTGACTGCCACCACCTCATTAGTGTGGGAATTGGTAGCCTGGAGTAGGGAAAGAGAAACATTGAAAAAAAGTAAGAAATAGATTGGAAAAAGTTTCATTCTTCCTTCCCTCCCCACAGAATGAGCTGTGCCTGTGGTAAATGCAGGCTTTTTTCTCCTTGCAAGCTCCTACGCCTCAGAGACATCTTCCTCAGCATAAGATTTACCACATAACTATTAGGATATTTTCCCCTGATTTTTTCTGCCCATATCCATGATCCTCCCTCAGACTTTGTGCTACTTCTCTATGGATACGTAAAAAGCCCAGGAATACACCTACTGAGAATCCTCAAAATACACTTTTATTAGAATTGCAGTAGAAATAGTTTTAGATGAACCTCTGGCAAAATATTTGCCAAAGAAAAAAATGCAGAGGTGTATCAAAATCTCCATGACTTCATCCAGAAACTCCATACAAAACTGACATTCTTAAATAGCTATTTCAATTTCCAGCATCAAGAAGATGACTCCACTTGGAATTTATCTAAATTAAAAAGCTTTCCTTTCATTGCACTAGTTCTTAGTTTTGCCATGAAGATTATGCAGCCATCAAAATTCTACTTTTCTGCAGCTTACATGATGTAGGGATGGTAACTGGAGGCTAAAAACTCAGTTTTGGAGAGATCTCTCCTTGCCTGGACTGGCACTGCCCTCATTTCTGCTATGTTAAGGGTTAAAAAACATCAAGTTTTTGGTCTTAAAACAGTTACTGAAATCTCTGTACCTCCAACTATTTTTGGGACAAAAAAAAAATTAGCGACAGTTAAAAGCTTAAACTATAATAGGAGCTAAATGTGGTAAATCCTCCTTTCAAGTATTAACTAATGACACTTTTTGAGGCATGTGGGGACTTCAAAGAAAAACTGAGTTGAGTGAAAGCAGTGGAGAACAGGAATTACTGAAGGGAGGTGACACAGAGCACAAACTCCTCAAATGAGAGAGAGAAAGCTGAAAATGAGAAACTCTGGGAAAAGGCAAAGCCCTTCCCCACCACTTGCCACCCTGACTGAGCATAGAGAAGATCAAGAGAGTTTCGCTCAGATGTATTAATGTTTTCTTTCTGCTTGTCACATTAATTCCAATTATTTCCCTGACCATGGTATCTGTCCTTCCAGCTGGGATTTGTCACTGAAGGACACACTGCCACCGTCCCAGAGCCTGGGATGCTCCTGGCTGAGAACTCCCAGGGCTGTGTGAGCACACTGCGGAACAGCCACTGCTGAAGCTGTTTTGGGCCTGTTTGAGATACCTTGAGAAATCATTTGTTATCCTTCAAAATGCACATGAAATACTTGGATGACATAAAATTTAATGTTCCTGTCCTTACAAAAGTGATAACTGATAAAAGATTCCTGTTAATCATAAAAGTCTTGGGTTTTGTACAAACCAGAATATTGAGGTCTGAAGTGAAGCATGGACACTAGATAGAGGAAAATTCATGATTAAATCATTCTGTTTTAAATCCCCCTGCTATGAATATTACATTTTCTAAATAAGTTGTATCTACTACCAGTTTGCAAAATCAGACTTTCTGATAGTCCGACAGATTTTGCAAAATGTTTCTCATTTGTAACAACAGTTCCACCAACACCTCCATCACTTCACACAGCTTCAAACAGTGAATTGGAATGTTTTCAATAACTCATGCTACCCATGGCCAGTGAGGTGTCAGGGATCTAATCTTAATATTTCAGAGTCTGATATGCATAAACCCAGTTCCAGTGAACTTGATCCTCCTGAGTGGCTGACCATGGCTCCAAGCAGCTCTAATTTGGTTTTAATTGGTTTGTTCAATATTGATTCTATTTCAGCCTCACTAATACCAACTGGATTATAATTATTTCCAATTACAGTATTTTGGATGTGGCTTTGATAACAACTATAAAAGCACAGTTTTTCTCATTTCCAGATGAAATTCTCTTGTCTCTATCAATGAATGCCATACATCCTTCCTGCTTGAATTCCCATTCCCCTGATGACTTTCTCTTGGCTTTTGCCATAAAGGATTTCCAAGCATCTTGACATTCCAGTTTGGCAAATTAATTTTCAAAAGCTGTTTAAATTCAACTTTCAGCATCAAACAGCACAGAAGACCATACACTTGACCTGGACAGTTGGGTGAACTATTAGGACTATATAAATACAGCTGGAACATTAAAGAGATCAGGAGTGGTTTGGAAACACTGATTTTTGAGATGTGTTTTCACAAAACTAATGTACACAAAGCACTAAAAACTCAAGGAATTTCTTGAGTTTTTCTTCTTCTACAAATGCTCAAAAGCCCCCAAAACGTAACTTAAAATGATTCAATTCTCCATAAAAAAGGAAAGAACTCTACTTACAAAGTAAACTGCTCCAAAACTTCCATGTCCAATCTCATGCAAACCCACGAATATTTCCTCAGGATCATCTTTGTAGAAGAGGTCAGCTATTTCTGGGTCCTTTGGCACCCCTTTGCGCATGTTGAAGCGTGTTAGGAACTGCTTTGTGCTCTCAAGTCCCAATTCCTTCCTTCATGGACAAAGCCGTGTGCAGATAGCTCTCAGCACCTGCTGGGAAGGTTCATCTTTAATCTGCTTCCCTTGCACGTGTTTCTGTTCACACTCCTCTGACAGCAAAATGAGAGGAAACACTTCCAGCAGCAATAGGCTTCACCATGCTTCCTCCCTCCAGCTAATTCTTTTAATTATTAGTGCTATTTAGATAGAGAGATTAAAATGCATTCAGGACACAACAGCTCTTTATCTCACACAGGAAGCAAGTGCTGCAGTGACACTGAAGTCCACTTGAATTCAAGAGTCCTGTTGCTATGCAAAACATCCTGTGCCAGGAGTTTGTTATTCTTCACGCGGGCTCCCCATGTGTCAGTTTTTAGACTCTCTCTGTTGTTCCTCCTACTTTCCTGGGCTGTTTGCTTTGTTTCTCTACTCCCAACTGCCAGCTGGTGCTGCTGGAAAAGTCAGCTGCTATTCCACAGCAACACTTTGCAGCCATGTAATTGTTATTTCTCTATTTATTTACTCAGAGCTGCATGACAGTGAGTGCTGCTAGACTGTGATCACTCCCAGCACATGGAATTGCTTCTGAAAAATCCTAAACTCCATCCTCTGAGGCAGATCTTTGCCTCCTTAACATCATCTTCTATCAGAGCACTGAGCTCCATATATATGAAGACTTTCAGCGTTCATCCCCAAAATTTTATTTTTGTGGGAAGGGGAAAAAAAAGGAAGAAACATCCTAATATCAGGAACTTTTCCATTTCTTAAAAAACATCTTGAAAATTCTGCATTGACTCATTAAATCTGGTACACAAAGCACTGATGGGGGCCTTTACTCCCAGCTTTTGCCTTGTGAAATGCAGCAGAGGAGCTGCAGCTGGGTCACCTGGAGGAGCTTCTATCAGTCTGCAGCAATTCTCAGAGCTTCTTCACACCTGTGGTTCAGCACCTCATCTACTGAGGCCACAGCTTGTGTGCACAACAGACTCCTGTGAATACACCAGAACCCTCAGTCTATGCCATGATACAAACCAGGGCAACATTTAATGGGAGACCAGCTGGAAAGTAACAATCAGATATAAAGAAAAGGCTTTAGAAGGTTTGGGAATTTTGGGCTGGTGCTGAGACAGCCTCCCTGGCTCAGGGTCAGTGATGGAGCAAGCAGAGGTGAGAGGAGCCCACCTGGATCAATGTGGCACCAACCATGCTCCGTGGCTCACATTCCTTCCAGCAGCATTGTCCCGCGCTCGCAGCCCTCCAGACTCTCCCACTCTGCAAAGAAAAACAAGGAACTGTATTTAGAAAAAACGGGTTTGAAGTTTTACACCTTATTTTAACACACAAAACCACCACACCCAGTGACTACAGGGCTCCACTGAACAGCACAAGGAGAACTGGCTGAAAATGCTAATAGTGTCTTTAGGTGAGGATAAAACTTCCTGTCCTCCAAAGCCCTTGGACTATTTATCACTGCAGGACAGAAAACCAGGAGAATAGGTCAAATGCCAAGTTCTTTGGCTTTTAAAAAGACTCTTAAGCTTGCTAGGGCACAGGAAGTTCCCTCTCAGACCCTGTTTTCTAGATAATATATAGAAAGGACAAAACTCCGAGAAAATCCCCATCCCTGCAAGTGTCCAAGGCCAGGCTGGATGGAGCAACCTGGGATAGTGGAAGGTGTCCCTGGCCATGGCAGGGGAGTGGAACTGGATGGGCTTTGAGGTCTCTTCCAACCCAAACAATTCCAGGATTCAGTGAGAACCCGGCAAGGCTGAATCCCTTACTTGACTCTGTGCTCTACCTGATGACACACAAGATTCCAGGGAAAGTCCTGGGCATCAGCAAATTAGTAAATTCCACCAGGGAGAGTGTGAGCAATGAAAAGATGGAAAAGGAGTGCCAGCCAGTGAGCCCCAGCAGCTGCAATCAGGGCACAGGGAAGAATGTCACCCAGTGCAGCCACTCACCTCAAAGAGCCACTGCTGTCCCCTCAGGGAGAGCTGGGGATCAGCCTGGACTCGTGGAAAATGTTATCCTACAGCTACAGGCACAGCAGAAATGCTTCCAAGTTAAGCATAGTGCAATAGTTACATTGCCAAAATCTGAATTATTAGGCACCTGATTTAATGACACACTAACTCATGCTCTCCTCTATTAGGGAAAAAAATAAATGAGCAAAAATCTTCCTGCTAATAGCTAGCATTACCAAAAATGTTATTTTTGTTACTTTATCTCAACACTGGCCAATACTACTGAGTTGTTAAAAGGCTATTTGAAGAGTACCAAAAAAAGGTTCTGCAATGTTTTGCTTTTAAAAAAAAAACCTCTCAAGTATAAACAAAAGCCAGATGAATGAAATGATTATTCATTTTCAGCTGATTTGCCTCACCCAAAGGTGCTATATTTACTACAGCCCTGCAGAGAGGGCAAAGAATGCAGTAGTTCAGGTCTGGCATTCTTCAGCCAACAGAAAAATCCATCTGGCTTTAAAAAAATGAAAACAAACTGATGGAGAAAACAATTTATCTATCTCTAGTCAAATAAACCTCTCTGCCATAAAGAAAGCCTGTGCAGCTCCAGCATTCAAGGTATTTAAAATGGGAGGCTAAATGTCAATATTTAAAGTTAAACCCTTAAGTAATAATGTCATTTCCCAACTAGGGCAGACATGAGTAGTGAGGCAAGTGAATATCAGTAAATCTGCTCAGCAGGACTATTATTGCCAAGTAATGAATATCCAAAAAATGGTGTTGGAAAGTGTTATCAGCAACCTGAGTCCTGTGGATTGAACAGGACCACAGTGATGCACAGGATCCCACAAACACTGAGAGCTCTCTGCACTGGCACCAGCACAGCACCAGAGCCACAGTTTGGGTCTTGGACAGTGAAAACATCACAGGTACACATCACACCACTTCTGGCAAGGTCACAAATCCTTAACATCACAACTCTCCTCTAGATACACGGAAACAAATGAAAATGGTTTAAATCAAGGCAGAGCACTCAGAGTTGAGAAGAGTTGATTAGCAGAAAAAACTTAATGTCAAGGTATGGCAAATTTGAGCAGGTTCTTTTCAAATGCTGAATTAATATAGCAAGAAACAATTTCTATTAGAAGCCTGATTTTTGCTTTTCATCCTTGTAAAGCAGCATTTGAGGCTCTGCATGTCCTGAGGAGCTCAAAAGGAAACATCATTAATCACGCTGGCAGTGACTTAGTGACAAGTGACTCAAGATTTTGAGGGTTTGGGAGATCAGCATTTTGTTCAGTTTCCTCAATGCTGAGCAATCCTCCCATTTAAAAACCATGAATTAACTGCTTTTGCTACAGGTGTCTGCACAAGGGTTCTCTCCAACCACTTATAACTTCCAGGTACTGAATTAATAACAACAGAAAACACCTTGACCTGAACATAAAGAACAAAACACAACTGGAAGCATTTTTAGAGGAGCTAAACTACTGAAATTTCCAAATAATCCATGGATCTAAAATTATGTCAGTAAGATCTAATTGAGAGCTCCAAGTGTGTGGCTTGAGTTGCATCTCACAGCACCATGGGCTGTTTCAAATGTGCCCAGAAACACACAAAATTAATTTTAGTTCCTAACTACACCAGGGTACTTCCCAAAACAAGGGCAAAAGTTTTCCACTCCATGCAGAAAAACAAACTACAGGAAACAGGGTGGACCAGCAGCAGATTCCACTCAGAGGAGGAGCAACAAGACATGGCTCATGCACCCATTTTTAGATGTCTATTTTGAGGGGAATAAATTCACACCAGAATTATTTTCCCAAGAATGGCCAGCAACACAGCCCCAATTCACCACTTCAGTCTCTCCAAAATACAACGTAAAGAAGGAAATTTTGAGATAAATTCAGCTGATAACTGTCCTGAGTAAGAAACCTTCTGAGTGTAAAGTGAGGAAGGTGGTCAAGTTCCCCTGCAGTCCTCACTCTCAAACTGACACGGTTTTTGTTGGTTTGATTTGGGCTGTTTTTGTGTTGTTTTTAAGAGGCTGGAGCTCTTCCCCTTCCCTTTAATTGGTACATCTGGCTGGCTGGCCAGGCCAAACACAAACACTCATCCTGGGCTGATTCCTCACATGAAGACCACAGCCTTGGATGAACAGCCCAGTATTTTAGAGAAGCTTTTTGGAGAACACTCTGGAACCTCCACATTTTAAGCTGCTTAGTGCCATTTCTTTGATTGTTAAGAATTGCTTTCCCTGCTAACTTGATGTAAGTGAACACCACAGATGTGTTTTTTTCCAGGCACTTCACTCATTTTAATGCTTAAACCAGTCAGATTCACATACCTGGCACAGAAACTCAAGCTACAGACAGGGCACACAAAAAGCACCTCCACTACAGCCTTTGTTTGCTTGAATTAATCACCAATTCCAAAATGATCATGATGGATTTCACTCTGCTCTAGAAGCAACGAGTCCTCTCCTATCCTTCCCTCAGATTTCTCTGAAGGAAAATGATGCGCTCGGTATGGAAGCAGAACAGAAGGTACACAGTGACCTTCAGCAGGAAAGACTAACATTGCTGAACATTTGGGGCTCTGCAGATAGCAGGGCAGTGTGTCCTGAGGGCACACAGCAGGAGGAGCAGGCTCAGGAAATGGGGACACAGTCTGCCAGCAAAGCTGGACAAGGTGGACAGAACCACACCATGGTACCAGCTCCTCAAGCAGCCCTGCAGCTCGGCTTTTCCAAGGAATAACCTCCCAGAGCATCCAAGGCAATGCCCACACCATTCCATGAACATCTGGATGCAAGCACAGCTGTTGCCACCTCCAGCTCCTGCACAGAAGTGCAGCAATTTCCCTTTGGAGTGGCTGGCTCTGCAGCGCACCTGCAATCCCATCCCAGGGCTCAGGGCTGTCCGGAGCTCGCGTGTGCATCAGGTCATGGGGAGTTCACACATTACTCATGCTAATAAAACCCTGAATCACAACTGTTCTGACCCAGGCTATCGCTGCACGCTGCCCCTGGGGTATGAAATCCAGCTAATAACTTGCATGGCTTGTTGGAGATAAATAGCTTCACTAAAACAGCTCTTTTTTCCCCTGATGAAGAGCAGTTGTTTTAAAGGAAACATTCAATTTATAATCCCTTACGACCACTACTTATGCAGCAAAAGACAATAAACTCATTAAAAAAATTAAAATAGGACAACCTTATTTTCAAAAAACTTTAAAAAATTAAATCAGCGGGCTTAAAGTCAAGAAACAATCAGTTTTACTCATCAGGAATGTTTCAACAAGAATGAAATCAGCCCTCCCCAAAGGAATAGTCCCAGTTGTTCTCTGGAATTCCACCGCTTCGCTAAATATGTATAATCACAGCTACCCAAAATCATGGGGTGCAGCCTGGGCTTTAGTTTAAAACCCAAGCAGCATCATCCTCACAATAGATATGTAATGAAAAAGTAAGAGGCACTGGGTGTAGCTTCCCAATAGTTTTCCTGTTGAATTTAAACAATTTAATGAAATATGTATGCCCCTGTTAAGTTTAAGGTAATTAACTTGTCTTGGATTAGAGAGCATTTTTGGAGTTTCTCAGGTTTATTTTAACAAGATTCAACACTTTCAGTCACGAAATAAACCTTGCCTAATTAAAAATAAAGGGAAGAAAAAATGCTTCCTGCTCCCAGCAACAACATTTCATAATATTTCATCATGGCACACTTGAAATAATTCAGCAGTACATCTGGAAGAGAGGAAAGATCCATGAATCATTTTAAACCCTAACATACATAAACCCAAATAGCATCATACACAGAAATACTAATTTCATCAGATCTTCTCACCAAAACATCTCTAAAAAGCACAGATGGGTCATGAAATTGAGAAAATTGCCTCCCTATTTTCATCATTTTTTTTCCTTCTCTTTAGTGTTTTTATCAGGCTTTTCATCATGCTGCTTAAAACTCCAGACCATTATAAATTGATGAGTATTATGCTGTGTGTGCTACTCAGAGGCACAAATAAGTCACTGGATTTGTTTGTGGAAGCCTCAAGAGACATCAGCACACTCAGAGTTTCCTACCTATTAATGTAATGGCTTCCAAAGAGCTGGATGCATTTTGTGGTTTAAAGCTATTTTTAGGTACTTTTTAAAAGGGGTTTGTATTTTGACCATCACATAATCAAGAAAAATAAAACAAAAACATTCAGCAACTGACAAATCCATTCCCAGAGTGTCCACAGTGAGATCTGAGCTGCTCCTACTCACCTGCACTGCAACTCAGAGCTGCAGGATCCTCATGGGGGACACTGAAGCCACCACAGTGGCCACCATGTCATTTAAATAGCAAACCAGGCTGAAACCTCACCTCCACCTCAACTTTTCCTGGAAGTGACTGCCACAGTAACTCTGAACACAATAAAATTCTATTTTAAAAGTCGTTTCCTTATCATGACTTAGATGGCCTGACTTCTGATTTGTCCCTTAAAGCCAGAAACTGCAGGGACTGTTAGATTTACTTACCTGAGGTTTACATATAATTATGTTACTGGACAGTTACTGTGTGCTGTTCAAGTAAAAGGTGTGTTTTAGGAGAGGCACAGGCACAGATTTATGTAAGAAAAGCCTGTGATGCCATTTGGGGCTAAATGTGATTTTATTATGTAAGCACAGGTCAGTGAGTCCTGTGTAGCTACATGGATTTTGTCATAACATTAGCTGACTTTGAAAAAGGAGTTTTCTATTTTAAAATCCTGTTTATTCTCTTCGTGCAAGAAAACGTAAACTCAGGTACTGATTTTCTGGAAGATGCATCACCGTGCAAGTGGCCAGAAGGAATCACGCAGGAGGTCCTTGCACAAAGTGAGGGAACAGATGCAGGCTGTGCATGAAGGAGGGAAAGAAAAGCCATTCCCTGGTCACACAGCGTGAGAACACGTCTCACAACAAACCAAATTGTAGGGTTTAACTTTTTTCTTCTCTTTGAAGGGACATGTGTGAAACATGTTCTTCATGACTGTAAGAAAATGCAGGAATCTTCACCATGAGTGATTGTTAATAAAATAATCCCAAACATCAGTTTTACAGAAGGTGAGTTGCACAGGGCTGTGTATGTTGTTCCTCCTCTCCTTGGATAAAAGGGAAAGGTTTCTCATCCTGATCCCATGCTGCTGCTGGTTTATTAAGCAGAGAAAGCCACAGCACTCCAACACAATTCCTCAACAATCCCAACCTAGCTTTCCACAATTCCATGCTAAATGTCCCCCAAGACACCTCCTTCTCACTGTGTCAAACTTCCCCCTCTCTCTGCCCCCTGAATCTCTCCCTGCTACAACTTCTCCTTTCTGCCCTCCTTCCTTCCTGCCCGCTCTGTGCCAGGCAGAGATAACATTTTAGGAAACAGCCTTTAGGGCAGCTTCAGTTTATCCCTTCTGCTCTGCCTGCCCCCAGTGACTCCAGCACTCCCAGATCCCCTCCTGGCCTATTTACAGGCACAACTGCAGCCATTAGCATAAATAACAGGAATTTGTTCCATGCTATGATCAGGAATGGCTACACCTGTTTCATTCGGGTGCCAAAGGTTGCTTCAGGAGTGGGGCTAAAGGAGAAAAGGTTATTTGGGAAAATCCCAAAAACTCCATTTCACATGGGAGTATTATTATTATTATTATTAAAGGATGATGACTTAGTGTAGCAGGTACCAGCCAAGGAAATACCAGTCATTAATATTGCATGACTTACCCACTGGCTTTCTAAGTTTATTCTTTTATAACCCACAATTTTTATAGCCATTAACAAGAGGCATGGATAGAGAAAAATGTGAGTGGCTAACATCCAAAATCTCCTTATTATGACCTAATAACTGTGTCCAAGAAGAAAGTGTTTATCCTCCATGAAAAGAGCACTGCATGGCTGAAAGTCTGGACAGAAGAAAGATCACGTGCTGCTTTTATTCACTAAGAACTCAAAGTTTGCTTTATCAGCCATCACATGTATTTTTAAGACAGCCCCCTCAGATCCCTCTGCTTCAGGACTATTTTAACACCCTTATGAAAATTACAGCCCTGAAGTGCATGCACCACTTATCATGGAAAATAGCAAAGCATCACAGTTAAGAAAGCAATAAATAGATTTTTTTCCTGCCACAACACAGCATGACAGAGGGACAGATGAGATGGAAAGAAAATCCACAATGAACAATGCCAGTTTTCAGGCAGGTCTCTAACTGGGAATAATGAATGGCTCCTTCCAGGTAGGAAGCTATAATGGGGATCACACATGATGGGCAGGGAAAAGAAAATTGTAAAAGAAAATTAAGAAAAAATAAGGAAGAAAAACCTTAATATATTGTCAAATATATCACTTACAAGTTCCAGAGTAAAACCAAGTAAGAATACCACAAAAAAAAAAAACAAACCAAAAAAACCCAAACAAACAAAAAAAGAAACCCTCCAAAAAACCCCAAACTAAAATCCTGCAGAATTCTAAACTGAAACAATTTTCCTTTAGCAGATAAAAAAATTCTGAGTTAAGACTGAAATAACAGCTATCACACCATGTCATTATTCCCATTATATGAGAATATAGAGCACCCATAGACTCTTCAAATAACTGGATAACTGAGAGGTCCAGGTCTCTGATTTAACCTTAAGTTTTGTCATCTTGGGTTTCATTAGGTCAGAAAAGGCCATTAATGCTTGTTTTAATGCAGAAAAACAATTTTAAATTAGAACTGGAAGGCAAACAAAAATTTGCTTCACTGAGCACTGGGATTAGATGTGTAAAATGAACTTAATATTGCAACTCAAGTCAGAGCCTTCTTCAGGCAAATGCAGTTTTGGTTCCACCAAAGGGAGGTTGGCAGGGACAAGGAGAAAGTCACCTGTCCCCTCAGCATTCCCTCTGCTCTGTTTTTTTAATTAGCATTGCAGCACTGAAGAATCACTCCACAGTTTTAACTGACTTTAATTCTCATTTTAAATAATCTAAGCTTCAATTTCATTTTTCCACTCGGAATTCTGAACACAAGTTTCAGCTGCACCCTTGTGCACAGGGACATCCTCAGATGAGCTTTAATGTGCTAAGAGTTAATATTTCAGAATGTTAAAGATAGAAAGGAAAAAAAAAAACAAAACAAGACAGTAAAACCATATTACTTGGTGTAAAGAAAACAAGGCAGAACTAAGGGGGAAATAAAGGATGTGACTAATCTTCTCACAGGCAAAGAAAGCAGAGTCTGTCTCCCAGGACCTAGAGGGTCCTTTTAGGAAAAGTGGAAGGTAGATCACCATGGAAACTGAGTTTTTATGAGGTACTTCAGCAGGGCAATTTGCTGTGATATGAACATAATCAGGCGAGCAGCAGTTCCCTTCCAACCAACTAGAAAAGCTTTTAGCACAAACAGCGAGTGCAGTTCTGTCTGCTGGAATTCCCAAAAAAAAAAAAAAAAAAAAAAAAATAAAATAAAATAAAATAAAATAAAATAAAAAACATGACCAAAGCTTCAATCTCATTTTCTGGTCACTGAGGGAGACACCTGAAAGCTCACAGAGCCCAAGACAAGAAGCCATCAGGAGGGGAGGGTCAAATCCCTGCGTCAAGTCCCCAAATCTCATCAGATCCCTGCACAGAAATACCAAGTGACAGCGTTTGCGAGGGGGGCTGTGGGTGGCACTGGTGGACACTTAAGGCATTTGAGGGCAGGGGGGACAGGCAAGAGAAATTCAGGTCAGAAACATCATTAAAACAAGAAAATACAATGAAAAGGATAGCGAAGCAAAATGAAAAGCCACCATAATTTACAAACATCTCTATTTCTGCGTGAGAAGCCAAGGAACTGGCAGCTGATGTTGGAATGTGTGTTCAGTGGCTAACAAAAATTCAGGCTTATTGGCAAACACTCCACAGGAAGAACCATGTGGAGATTGCTCTAAGATATGACTGAGCTTTATTTTTGCTCTAATGATAATTTACTATCTTGAATTGCTACCAAAAAAGCCATTGAGCAGTTTTCTATTTTTGAGATGGCTGCTGGAGTAATGACACAGATTTATGTATATTGAATTAGCACCTCTAAAAGGGTTTTGGTCACTTATCTTGTAGACAACATCAATTCATAGCAGAGGTGTTAAATCATTATGTTAAAAAAAACAGCCAGGTCCACCTTGAGTGACTCAGACCTGAGAGATCTCAGCAGCAGAACAGGGGCTGCTGAAATGCATTTGGTACAAAAATAGGCTAACAGACAGCAGCAGTAATATTTTCAGCTACTCTACACATTGCTGAATTTTAAATTAATTGTAACCACACAGGGAAAAGACCTGGGGGTTGCTGCAAACAGCTCTCTGGAAACATCTGCTCAGCAGGCAGAGGCAGTCAAAAATGGGCAAATGGAGCATTGGGATAAACGCAATGACAAAAAGCATGGCCAAAAGTATGGATGGGCATAAAAATATTACATGTTTCTATTCTGATTATAGCAACAAAACCTTCTCAGTGCATCAGTTCACCCCTCTGCAATACTCAGTGCAAGGCTCAGTAACTGATGACTGCAGTGGAAAAAACAAAAATTTCACTTGAGTGAGGAGCCCTGGTGGAGCAAGGCAGATCTCAGCAGCTCCTGCTGGGGTTTATTCCCCACCCCTGAGCAGACCCAGCTCAGCACTCCTCAATCACACACAAGTGCACCACACACCATTTCCCTGTGGATTTACTTCAGGGGTTCTCTCTCCATCCAGAATTCTACACTAAAACCCTGGCAGAGTCCCACAGAACCCAGCACGTTCTCACCTCCCTCTTTCCTTCAAACCATCCAGGTCCAACCCTGCTGTTATCTGACAAGTAACAAAAAACCTGTTTCAAGCCACATTTATTGTTCCTGGTAAGAAATCACCCTTGCCAAGCATTCTAGTTCCATTTGATACGGCACTTCAGTGTATTCCAATGTCCAGAGTGACAGCTGTAGATAATGAATAAAAACTCCTTATCTGTTTCGTATGTCTGTGGCAAATTTCTGTAGCAAGGACAGGAAAAACCTCTTTTTCCTCTCTGTAGATTTGTTTTCATCTAACAGACAAATTCCAGTTATACTTTCTAGGGCTCTTTGGAACTGTCAAACTTATTCCAAGGATGTTCTGGGAATCAGAGCTATCTGAAGTATGGTTACTATAGATAAAACCTCAAGCAGCATTCTGTGGATCCTGTCACCACCAAGGCTGCTCAGGGCTGGTCCCCACTGACAAACAACTACACTTAACCATGGCCAGAGCTAAAACATCACAAATATTGCCATGAAGCATCCCAGTGTTCCACAATTTCCTAATTTGAGCTAAACAACTTTCTCAGAGCCACTTGAGCAGCTAAAGCCCAGTGCTTTCCAGAGAGAGATGTTCAGGCATCACTTGACCACTCAAAGCTTTGTTTATTTGGACAGATATTGAGATAAAATAGCTCCAAGACACCAGGACTGTGTGAGCAAAGCCCTGGTGACACTAGTGCTTATTTACATCCTCTGCTGTAGCAAGGCTGTTTTTGCAGGGGAAAAAAATCAGAGCTCAAGACCACCAGACAAGGGTGGGCATTCTTGATTTTCAGTCTTAGCTTTTGACAGAAAAACTCCCCATTTTCTATTTTAAAAAAATTGCTCCACATTTTTTTCCTGCAAACCTTGCCTTGAAAGCAATGCTAAACAAAGCAGGCTTTGAAGGCTGTAGTAGAATTTCAGTATTGTAATCTTAAATCTCATGCAATTAAGCAATTAAACTTTTCTAAGAGAAACCAAAATGGTCTTTTTGCTGAATAAAACATCTACAGTTTATTCACTGATATGATCTCGATGCCCTACTTGTTACCTTTTTAACCAGGGGATAAAAAAAGCCTGAATGGAGATTAAATAAAACATGAGGTTTTTGTCTAAAGACAACTAATCTTAACTGCTACAGTAAAGCTTTCATCACCATGAATGTCTCTGCCAACAGTGTTTTCCCCTGCAGGCGATGTTGTTGGACTCAAATCAGAAAAATATCAGTCATTTACGTCAGTCTATTCCAGCTCTGCTTTCTATTAAGTCAGCCTGAATCCTTCCCCAGCAGCAGGGCTGGATAAAACTTCTGTTTTCCCACACTGCATTCTCCTCTCAGCTCATGAGGTGAACCTCACCTGCTTAGAGGGGGGGAAACAGCTCAAATTCCTCTAAGAAATGTATTTATGTGAGATACAGGGTTTAGACCACAAAAACACACCCTTCACAGCACTAATGGCAAATTCTTCTGAAATAATTCAATTTTTCCCCCCCACTTAAAAATACACTAACATCTATTCAAGTCCTACCTTGTGAGTACAGTTTTTTTCAATTTACCTTTCCTAACTTAGATTTTGAGGAAGTGTGTGTTGAGAAAAAAGCAGGGAAATGAGGTTTGATCCCTTTGTTAAGCAAGATGTCAATAGATGAAGCTGATTTTCTCCTGCTAAAGAATATCAGCCAACTCCACTGCAGCCCCAGACATGCCTACAGGACAAAGGTTTTCTGCTGCTTGATGATATTCTGCATAGCCCTGAAGGTACTTCTGCAGGGAGTTGTCATGAGAAAATACTTATTTTTGGATCCATAACAAGTTTATGTACAGGAAAAAGATGTTCTGTTTCCCAGAAAAATGGTCCCCTCACTTGACCCTTCAGAGAATATAAATATTATTTTGTTTTGCAGATGGGAGAAATTAAAGTGGTTTGCCTGATAGTGAACATTTTCAGAAGCATTTTATCAGGCTTAGCCATCCTCATACCACAGAAAAAAAGGCTTTTTTGTGACAGACATATACTGTAAATAAGGCCACGATGAGTTTTGATAACCCCAAATTGCTTTTAAATATCTACAAAAAAATCCATGTGAAGGATTCCGAATACACACCTGTCAATTCAACACCCCAAATAACAGTAATTCTCTAAAAAACACAGAAAGGGTATTTTCCAGGGAGAGAATAGACAGAAATGTCCTCAACCCAAAAGCTACGTGCTTTGCCTTCCCATTCCCCAAAGCCAAATTCCCTCCTGCCTCCCCATGCTCCCTCAGAAGAGTTTCTCTTTTCATGATATGCTCTGTACAAGAGTCTTAAACATTAATTAAGTCTAACAGTCCTCTGAGATGTTAGCACAGCTATAAAAAGGTTTCTGGATCGAGTGGCTACTGAAGGAACTGGCATCTGATCAAATTTTCAAGAGTTATGCTCCCTGCTTTATGAATAAATCAGGGAATTAGCAGTTTTTGAAAGTCTCCAGCAATACTTGCAGCCTCGTGTACATTAACAGCCCTATTTTATGGATTCAGCACCCAAGGCATAATGAACCTGAGGGGATATTTGTAGTAAAACTATGAAAGAATCCAATCCCATCATCTAAGTGAGGAATATTTTTAGTTGGGGACAGCTTCTCAATTGCAGAGCTCATTATTTTGTTCTGGTTAATTTAAAGCACAGCTGAGACACTATGAATGAAATATGTTTTTCTGCAGACTGAGGCATATTGCCACCAATCAATGGAATGAAAAATTCTAGTATTAACTAATAAATTCATCATAGTTCAGTCTTTTACTTTATGGTCATATCAGTCCAAAATGCTGAAGGAGCTCAAGGGACTGTAGAAAGTCATCTGGATCAGGGTCACTACTGTACAGGAGCTTCTAGGCTCCTAGAAAAGGATGCTCCAGACAGGAAAAATGAGGAAGAAAAATCCTTTGAGTCTTCCTAACTGATCAATCCCTAGTACAAATGTGTAACTAAATCTAATCTGATAACACAAATGGTCTTAGAAGAGCTACCCTGAGTTTTACATACATTATTTTAAAGCTGTTGCCTCCAAGGAGGGAAAGCCTTCAGGGAAAGCTGTACTGAACTTTTCTGCTAAAGCTTTTTGTCTTAAATAGCTATAAATTTTGGTGATTTTTCTTTATAGTGCTGAAAAGAATCAACACTTTCAAAAGTGTAACTATGGGGGAAAACACTGAGTATTTGTATACAAACAACACACACCAGAACTGAATACTACTAACCCAGCCAAATTCAAGTATTAAGTGACTTTGGAAAAAATAAATATCTGAAATAACCACAGAATTTATCTTGCAAACTCAAACAGAGAAGTTTTTGACCAACTGAGATGATGCTGTCGGAAAAACTCAGCTGCAGGTGTGTTTGGTGAGAAGCAAAAAGAGAATATGAGGAGCACAGCGAGGTTAGAGCAAGCCTATACTGTGCTTAACCTGTCCATGAATGATAGATGAAGGCAGCAGAGGAACTGCCTCTCCTCATCTCGCTCTCTAGGGAAGTGCAGCTCAGCAAGGTTCAGCTCCAGGCTTCCTCTTTTCCCTGTCCCACCTACCCCAGGCTGGGGCTGGGAACCACCAGCTTGAGCCTGGCTTTGCAGAACTGGCTCCTTGGCCTATGCAAGGCTGCAGTTTGCCTCTGAGAGCTGCTGCTCGCTCCAGTGCCTCTACAGCAAAAACCCATTTTTGCAATTTCTGCAATTCCACTGCTCAGCATGATCCGGAGTAAGAAATGCACTTAAGGATCTCCCTTCTCCCAGGAAAACCTCAGGTAACAATGTCATTCCTCCTTCCTCAGATATTTCACTGCATGTACCAGAAGATAAGGCACAAACTTCCCATTTTGTTTTTCTGAGCAGAGGAACTGCCACTCAAAATCCAGAGCTGAGAATCCCAGCCAGAGTTTTTCTGTTCACTTCCAGATTAGCCCCCAACACCAGCACGGGGACCATCCCAACCTGACATGCCCCCAAGGTCATAAGAACACACTCATAAGACTGTAAATACAGTCATAAGACACATCAGGAAGATAAAAGCCACACATCCTGGGCAGCCAAAGGAGTGAATTCAGACAATATTCCCCAAGCAGGAGATGGTCTTACAGCTTCTACACAAAGGAGGTGGGTAAGGGCATCCCACAGAGCCCTGCACACCAACAGCCTGGCATTCCACTGCTTCCCAAAGCTTTACATCTTACCCTCAGCAAGCCAGCCCTCACTTAGCTATGGAAAAGGGCAAGCCATAAGGATCTCTTGGATTGGAAGTGGTCTGGACACAACAGCACTCCACTGACACTCTGGGGCTGCCTCCAGGCAAGATCCCTGCGTGGGAATCCAGACTTCCACACGGAAAGGAACAGGCACATCAGCTGCTGAAGCAGCAGGTTGGGTTTATTTGGATAGAGCTGAAATGAGAACTGATCCAAGACTCCACAAGCCAGAGCTGGGTATCTCATCTGGCACGTTCAGCTTGCAGGAGAGCCACTCCCTTCCCTATCCCCCCAAAGCACCTCTGCCCTCTCCTCCTCCACCCTGCTCCATGGCAGAAGGGAGCTGTGCTCCCTGCCAGGCACCCCCAGCACCTCCCTGGCTGCTCAAACCCAGCTTGCTGGGCATCCCAGCTCCAGATGTGGTGAATCCCATCCTCCCTGTGCTGCTGCACACCCAGTGAATGCAAACCTGCTCTGTCACACCCTCCAGAGGTCCCTGGGAGCCTGCTGGCCATGGCACAGCACTGCCAGGCTCAGTTCTGTATCTGGGACCAGCAGGAACCCAGGAACTCCCCAGGAGCACAGAGCCACTGCCAGCCACACAATCTGCTGCTGCTCTGGGACTGGAACTGCTTGTGAGTGACATGTGGCTCAGGGGTCACCTTCAAGAGTGTAAAAACCAAAATTATATAAAAAAAAAAAAAAAAAAGGAAAAGAAAAAATATGGGGAAGGTTTCTCAGAATCATAAAGTACTAAAAATAGAGTCACCTCCTCCCATGACAGCAGGGTAAAACTGAAATTTCAAAGCAGAAACATTTTTTCAGAGCAATGCCACAGGACAGAAAGGGAAGAAAGCACCACCACCTTCATAAGTATTTTGCTTAAACATCATCATTAAAAAGGGATAAATAGTAGCAGAGTGTAATCATTACAGTAATCCAATATATTTTTGTGTCCCCAACACTCAATTAAATTTATTGAGACTCCAGAGCTACCATACACAGCTTGAGAGCATGTAACATCTGCTACTTCCAAGATGAGTCATGGTAGGAAATTCCCCTGTATTTTCTAGGAACCAGTCAGGCAGCCAGTGATTGAAACACTGATGTGACTGTATATAACACCCACATAAATGAGAAGAAATAACTTCTATCAATAAATGTACATTATATTTAACCTACTGCAGATTTCAAGTAAGAGATTACAATCAGAAAGATTGTTTTGGGAAAATATTCCCCAGTTTAATTTGAACACAATGTAAATTTTGCCAAGAAACGTTAAAGGTCAGAAGGGACTGGAAGAAGAGAAACTAATTTAAATAAATTGCAGGAATTTGAGGACATTATTAAGAAGGGAAGTAAATATTCAACAAAGCAACACCCCACAGCACTTGCCTCCATTTTCAAGTGCTGCATCACTAATTCTATAATCTCTTACCACATCTGTCCCTCCCTAGACTTTAAATAATCTCAACTCTCCCTCTGCACCTTCTGTTTTAGACAAAACTACAGAGGACCAAACTCTTTCTCACCTTCTGACTTCAAAACAGATTAGAAATGCCTGATTCTCAACAGCCACGCTGCTTCCTGCATCCCCAGATGTTCCAAATCAGGAGATGCTTGGTGTTCATTCTGCCAACAGCTGGATCTGTCACTGTCCCCCCACTCAGATGTGTGGCAACTCCACAAAAGCCTCTCCAAGGATACATCCACAGCAGCTGCTGGCTCTAGACTGGCCTCTGGAGTAAACCCTGAATTTAAAAGCATCCTGGTCATGTCCACCTCTCACTTCAAAACAAGTTACCACTGACACAGAGGCACTGTGATGTGCAAAATTCAAACTCACCTGAGGTTAGAGGTAAGCCAGAATAATTTGGATTTTAAGATGGTCACCAGATGGCCTCTGAGGAAGGAACACAGACTCACTGACAGCACAAAACTAGTTCTTACTTAGCAGGTACTGAGTCTTTTGCTAGGCAAAAAAAAAAAAAAATTCAAACCAAACTTAGGAAGTTATTTTATACTGTGTTGATCAATTGCAAATATTTTTAGTCCATGATCAAAACAGCTACAAAGAAAGTGAGTGGATGTAGGACTGTGATGAAGATTCACATATTTTGGAGCACTGGTTACATATTTCAAATTAAAGACACACTTTTGGGTTTGACTTCTAATCTGACGAGAGCTCCGACATTTGTGTGCAAGCAGCCAACTAATAACCCTTCCAGATAAGGCCTGGGGCTCCTAGAATTACCAAACAGCAGCAGCCTTACCTTCAGAGAGTACACCTTGGCCTTCTTGAATTACCAGGACTCTTGATAAAAATCCAGTAGGACAAAAGAGAAATTCCACCTCACTTTTGAATACCTGAAAGTCACATCCTCATTCATCAATGGAGAGAGCCTAAAACAAATCCACCACCAAGCAGCAACGGGAAGGATATCTGCTTACACAAGACCATGGACACAGAACAAGATTCACTAATTGCCACCAAGAAAGGGACTGCAAAAAGAGTCACAAGCCCTGGGTTTGAGGATAAAAAAACTATCTGCTATCCCAATAAAGTGATAAATCCAGAAATGAGAGTTTGGTTTTACTGAGAATGAGTCCCCATACTCATGCAGGCTCCCTCTGCAACCCCAGACCAGTCTTCAGCTCTCAAGACAAAAAATTTGGTGAATCGTGAGACCACCCACCTCTCTGCAATAGTCATATTGACAATTAATTTCTCCAAGCATGAATTTATGAATATATTACATATACTTAAATATGTATTTCCACCTAGTTCAGCTAAATGTGGCACCCCAGTTCAATAGTCTGCCATGTTGTTATAATAAATTAGCAGTAGTATGTCAACAAGGACAAAGAAAACTACTAATACTCAAGAGTTTTCCCAGCACTCACAGAACTCCCTTGCCAGCATCAAACATGACCTAAAATGATTTTTTTCTCCCAGACATTGAATCTTCTTTAGAACATTTCTAGTCAGGGGCTTTTCAGGAAACACTTGATGTAAAGTAAAGCTGGAACTCTTTACAAGTATTTACACTAAATTAAGGGTTTGTTCTGAACTATCAAATTACTATGGTTGGCAGCAATAAAGTAAGGCACAGATCAGGCTGCAGGTATCCATAGCTGGTTTTAGTCTTGAAGGAGAGTATCAATTTTATCAACATTTCTTCCTTTTCAGATATCAACTGCACAGCAGCACTCATCCAATACCAAAGCAGAATCCACAGATGTCAACACAATCATGTTTATATATTATCATGTTTCTGCAATCAGTGCTACACAGAGGAGATGAAGACACAAAATCTGAATATTATAGCCACAATTTTATGTTCACAAGTGTACTCAATTCCCAGGTCCCTCCTTTTTTCCCAAAAACACAAATCCAAATCCCCTGAAGCACCAGGAAGGAGCACAGGCACCCCTGTGCATACACTGGCCTCCATTTGCCCTCACGCATTTGAAGTTTTGCTACAGGAAGCGCAAACCAAACCAGATTTGTGTCACAGATCTCTGGGAGTCTGAAGAGCAGCTCATGGGCAGGAAACCTGCTCAGCAAAATGGCCATAGCACATTTGTCATGTGTCACCTTTCTGGGGAAGCTGCATGCCCAGGAGTTGGTGTGAGAAGTGTGGGTAATGGCAGTAATTATCTGCATTACAGAAGGTGTGCTTGCAACGCTCCCATTTCCTTCTCCATAAAGATTAAAACTGTGCCTTCTAAGAAGCCTAACTGTTTGATGGAGACAAGCACAGCACTGCTGCTCCCAAGATCTGCAAGAAGTGATTTTCCAAACCAAAGTTTAAGATCCAGCAGTGCCTCCAAGCAGTAACTGCTGGGCACACGAGGTCAGTCGTGGCCAGAAGCTCCACCTCAGGAAAATCTGCAGAATCCATGCAGTGACCTGGCTGCCCCAGTTTGAGTTTTGCTGCCAGTGCCCAGGAAGCACAGCATCCCTGAGGGATGCAGAAGGAGCTCAGTTCTCAGCACAGGCTGAATTACACTCGCAGGAATCGCACATTGCACCTCAGTACTCACACAGCCTGGATAAAGGAGGACACAAAGATTTTACCTGGATGCTAGGTATGGTTTACACTGGATGAGTAAGCAAATTTAAAATGCTCTTTTCCACAGAGAACTCAGCTACCCCACTACACACACACACAGAACATGCATAGCTTCAAATGCTTCTTGAAAAATCAGCAACCCATCCCAGAAATACATCTGCACGAATCCTTCAATGTACAGACCACCAGCTCTCAGCACTGCATTATTCATAGCTCTGGGAAAGAGATGAATGTGAGCACTGCCTTTTTCATGTTGTTTTAAAATCCATTTCATATCCATTACTGCTGTGTGTAACTCAGGAAGACACACCAATTCCCACAGCATGTGCAGAATAACACACAGGCAAACACCCCCCAGCCTGCCACGGGGACAGGAACCAACCACTACACTATAAATACGACCACTGACATCTGTGCCTGCAGTGTAAAACAGCTCCCAAACATGGAAGTGGAATGTCAATATCAAGCTTAAAAATTAATAAATGAGTTGAGGAAGCTCCTTTGCTGTGCAAGAGCAGGACAAAGAGTGTTTTGTCACCAAAGATTAGCCAATACACAAGAACACCAAGGGAAGTACAAGCAGAAAGGACATTACACATCTGAATGATTAAGACATTTAACCATTTCATTCATTTCCATCATCACAGGACCTTTACAGCTCTTTCAATCACAGAATCAACACAAAGGCTTAGGAAAAGAATCCAAGCCAGCACCCTGAAGTGCAGCATTCCACACACAGGCTCCCAGAACTTCCTCATCCTCCCCTCCTATCACTCATGGCCAGAAGAGACTGGACTTACCGAGAAAGTGAGATAAAGTAACAGTCAAAACAAACACAAACCACCCTGTAAATCTCAAAGGGTAACCCAAGGCAAACACTCCACAACCCCAAGAGATTTTAAAGATGCACAGAGAATGTGTCCTTCTAAAGGCTGCACTATCTCCCAGCCAGGGACACACAGAGCCCAAGATGACCAGAGCATAAAGAGAAGTGCATTGTATTAATTTGAAGCACATTTTTGACAACCAAGTAAAATATATCATCATTAAAATTAAATACAAGCCAGCAAAAGCTTTTCAAACAAATTCCACAGCAAAATCTGATTTGTGTTCTGGTATGGTTTGGGATCTGGGTTTAAGTCAGTCCCAACACAGGCAGCAGAGCTCTTTAACTAACTGCTCTGAGATCCACATCTGAGCAGATAAATTTGGCAGCTTTCCATTTGAACCAACAGAAGTTTCTTGATTCAATTCAGTAAATGCATCATTTGGCAGCTAATTTAGGAGGAAGGATAAAATTTTAAAGCTGCTTCTGAAAACAGTGGAATATGCCCAGATGACTCCAGAAGGATCCTGGGCAAGCTACAAGGAGTTCAGATGGTTCAAGGTACTTCTGCCACAATCAGCCTGGAAATGCCTTTTTGCCCTGTCCTTCCTTCCAGCGTGGATTTATTGTACCCATAATTGAAAGCATTCAGCATCAGGTCTATCTGATTTCAGACCAGACACTCTAGACTTCACTGCAGCTTCTTAAACAGAAAATGCGAAAGGGCCACCCTCAATGCTGGCAAAGACAGACTGATCCCAAAGCTCAGCGAGTGAAATGGTATTTGGGGAAAGCAGACCCTTCAAGATCGATATAAAAAATGTTGGAGAAAAACTGATACACCTGTTCTCCCAGCAGAAAAAAACCACTTGCTCTAGATCACAAGACTTCAGCCTTTTACAGCCAAACTGAGTCAGCATGAGACAGTTTAAAGCAGCACAAAAATAATCTCAAAACTGTATGCCCTGGTGCATAAACTGCTTGTGAGGTACTTACTGTGGCAAGCAGAAGAGTTCAATTTGTGAAAACATCCTCAATTTTCTTTGAGAAAGCTGGAATAACCACTATTAATGCTGCAGCAAATGCACATGGCCATGCACTTGACCTAAGGATTGCTGAATTTGGTGGCATTTAATCACATCAATATGGGGGGAAAGAGGCAGGGAGCCAGGAAAACATCACTGTGTGCCTTCAGAAAACTTGTTATTTTTAACACTGCAGTTTAAGATCAGCAACCCTGAAGCAAAATGGTCAGAACATTTTCTTCCACCGGTGTTGACAGCACACCAAGAGCTTTCAGAGGACAAGAATTTTAGGCCAGTGCAGCAAAACAGAGATCCCAGGAAGGAAAGCTCACCCACTGTGGCAAAACCCAGCATAAGAAGGGTGAGTTTATTCATCCATTATGCTGAAGAGCTTAAAATAGAAACATTCTATATGTCTCACCTCAGGCCAGGATGAACAACTGCACAGAAGTGAATCACTGTTACAGCAAATGACTGGAAAACACTGATGGAAACTGAGGATGTCTTCTGCCTCTCCCTCCAACCCAGCAAAAAGTCCTTATTGCTGCATGTTTTAACAAGGAGGGAACACAATCAGATCCACTCTTTTTCCTTTTTTTTTTTTTTTCTTTAATTAAGCTGGAGAAACTGAGGCTGATCTATAGAGCCTCACTTCTCTCTACAGTTCCTGCTATGCCTCTATCTTCACCCATGGATGCACAGCTGCAAAATCCAACAGCAGACAGAGACACTTGGGAAATTCATTACACCCAGTCCTGCAGTTATGGAGGTTTAAAAAAAACCTTAATCTTTAATGAATAAAACTGGGGAGAACAACTCACATGTTTAGTGCTTTCTGGTATGGAAAAAACCTCTTTAAAACAGTAACTGAAAGCTTAATTTACCAAACACTCTTATTAACAAGAAAAAAAACAAACTTCACATCCAAAATGAGGTATTCTGAAGCTAAAAATACCCAGCCAGCTGCAAATCCCACCTTATGCAGGCAGGCAGAAGTGCTTTGCAGTCCCTCTCCCCAAGCAGACACACACTCACTTCCTTCTTCATTGCAACATCAGAGGCTCAACCCGATGCTAGCAAGCCACAAAGTCCTGCCCAGAACCTAAAGTCACGCCCCAGTAATTACATAAAATAAGCTCTAAGTACAAGAGGTTAAAAAAATGAATTTACTCAGCTTCAGTTTTGCTTTAATTCCAAAATATTTAGACTTGTCGTAAAATAGAAAAGCAATTTTCATTTGAGGTTTGCTTCTTTCACCCAGATGTTTCATTAACTTTTTTTTTCTAATCTCACTAGAGTATCAGCACATTCATTTATCTCAATGCTATGCCAATATAGGGATCAAACTCCTGAACATTCAACCTATTAAAAGAGGATACTGCAAAGTGTATTTGATCTTTACTTTTTGTACATAGAACACAAAGGATGATAGCAGTAGTGGGGGAGGAGAGGAAAAAAAAGGAAATGTAGAATAACGTAAAAGTAAAACTCAGTTGTGCAGATGTCCCACTCAAAGATGGTCCAAGACATCAGAGTAACCCACAAAATCAGCAAAGATCCTCTGAAATCTTTGCAAGCTCCCAATTAAAAGCAAAGTGTTCTCCCCTGCCTTGACCCAAATCAAGGCAGCACACAAATTCCTGAACAAGAAAACTCCTGTACACTGCATACACGTTTTCCCCTGAGAAAACAGAATACATCATGTGACAGTTTATGGAAACAAAATTTTAAAAGTAGTAATTTTTGTTCTGCTGGAATCCTGACACCAAAAAGACCAGCAAACCCCTGAGAGCCCAGGAGAAAGCTCCAGGTCATGGAGCTGGCATCATCCTGCTCCAGAGGAACAACACCTGCTGGGCACAGCAGCCTGGCAGGGTGTGGACATCCCCAAACAGGAACCAAAACCTTCCCCAGTGCACACACACAGCTCCGACACCAGCGTTTGCTCTTTGGTGCTTCAGTCTCCTGCTTTTAAAAACCAAGCTGAGCAGCACAGCTGCCCCAGCAGCACAGCTATTCCTTCAGCCATAAAGAGCTTTGTGAGGTTTCTTCACTCCCTGCTCAGCTGAGGAGCAGATTCTGCCCCACATCCCCCTGCTACAAACAGCAGCAGCAAACCCTTGTGGTTCTGCCACATCAGCGCTCCAAGTTCCTCCTGCCAGGGTGAGTGGAACTCTTCACCTCCAGCTCATCCCTGACAGCTTCCAGGCTGCTGGAACACACAGCACACCGAGGGGTTTCATCCTGCCCCTCAGCCTTGCAGCTCTGCTCTGCTCCTGACTTATGGATGATGACACCAGTGAAGCATCCCCTTTGTTCAGAGACAGATCATAAATATGAAAGTTTCTGACTTCCTCTCTCCACACCCTCGAGCTCTTACCCACAGCCTCGCTGACAGCAGCTGCAAACGCTCCTTAAACTGAGATGTTTTACTCTTTAAACACCCACCACAAACTCCCTGGATGGCTTTGGAAGCCAGGTGGGCTCAGCAGTGCTCAGAAAAACTTCTCTTGTGCTGCAGTGTTTACCCAAAATAATGATCTTCTTGAAGAAAAAATACAAATTCTCATTTGTGTTAATGAAATTGTAGACAAGGAACATAAATTGGTGCTTCCTTTTCTAACCTTAGGATCTTGGTTACATACTGCAAGTAATTCTCACATTTAAACAACACATTGGATTTGATATTACGAAGTAACTTTTCACCCTCACATGATTCCTGTCACATGAGGCCATGGCCTAACATATAAAAAAGTCATTGTATACTGGAAATACGAAATACAACTTCATAACTGGGAGTACCTGTACCATCATCTAGTCAATATTGTCAGTGCCTCAATTGAACATTCTGCTCGGGATTTTCCCCAACTTTTTAAGGCAGGGATACTTGCCCATGTAAATGGTGAAACACTGAGCAATGAACATACAACAAATTGTGTCAGCCTTTCAGAAAAGTCTCTTCTCAGTTAAATCTGAATACAAAAACCTTTTTTAAAAAGCAGATACAAGTAATAGAAAGCACCAAAATTTTGATTCCTACAAAAAGCACTTCAAATAAATAAAACCCAGTGAAAGGAGAGAGTGCTAACAACGATTTGAGTCTTCCCCAAGTGAACCCAAATGCTGCCATGCTCAAGAAACAGAAAGTGAAACTCAATTTACTCATTAACTGAAATCCAACAGTAGCATGGGAGGGGTTTTGATTGATTTATATATATTTTTAGAAAAATACTCACAGTGTAAATTAGCAGAAGTTTTACTGTCCATCCTCATCCTCTGCTCCTATCTCCAAATCTCTGGTTTTACTACCTCTGGTTATTTCACAGCTGGAAAAATTTGCTGATCTGAACCACCCTCTGGTAGCACAAAGGCTTGTTCCAACCCATCTCACTGGGGGAAAGGAGAGGTGGAGTAACAGCTGGTTTTGATTCAGCACTAAAATCAGCTCCAAATTAATATTAATTTGCAGACTCATGATTTTAAATTCACTATTTAAATTCATAACCAATCCACTTCCTGCTCCCAACCCCTGATCCTGATCCCTACCTCCTCCAGCAGTGTATTTCAATAGGAATCCAAGTTTCTGTTTTTCTTTCAGTCAATACGTTTCCAATCTGCCAGAACACAGAAAACAACTTTTGTATATAATAATGAAGAGATGAAACTGTAAAGATAAATAAAACTGTCTGGATTTGGACCTCCAGCTGTCAAGGCTGCAACCTGACTTTCAAGTGAGTGTGAATTTTAAGAAAGCTATTAAAGTTTAATAAGGTATGATTGCTAATGACTAACAAGGGCACTCGGTTTGGGAAATAAACACTAGTATCTAGCTTTCCCAAAAATGGGGATTTTGCATTTCCTTGTATAGTTATGTTATTATGATGGTGGCCAGAAGGGAAATGATTCTGATACTTTCTATATGTACTATCAAATCAATTTTAAAAGCCACAACATGAGCATTCACACAAAAGTCTCACAGATTATCAAAATACCTTAGCTTGAAGATCACCAGATCTAAGAGGTTTTTAATAGCTGGTTTACACCTTGTAACACTGAAACTTCCGTTGCCTGATACATTTTTAAAGATTTTTTCAGTTGTTGTTCAATTTACAAAGCAAAAGCAGGGCAAATTCCGAGTTAGGCGGGCACAGAGGAAGAACTCAGCTGATTATACAGCATTTCTTTTGGCATGAAGGTGCTAAGGGCTCACTAGTGGCAGAATAAGTCATCATCACGATGCTGAACTGCCAAAATTCACTGAGGCTACGGCATGACCTGCATGCAAAGCCAGCCGTGAAATCGCAGCAGAGCGCTCCAGGCAGCTCCAACATCCCTGCATATGCTCCAGTTCTGCTCCAGACCCCTGGAATTGCAGCAGCCTGCATCTGCCAGGGGTAATTGCAGGTGAAGGCAGGGAACAGCCACTATCAGAACTTCAGCTATTAAGGCTCCTTAATGAATGGTCTAACAATAAAGCCAGGCTTAACCAGTTCTCTCATTGCAGGACCTTAACCATAATAAGCCCCTTGAACATTCCTACAGTGTTTTCCAAAGATCTTACAGCATGAGGCTCCTAACTGTGCTCTCACAGCCTGTGAGGCAGGTATTAGTCAGCCTTTATTTTTTTTTCTTCATTTAAGTACAGATAAAAAGCGAGGCAGAAAGCTGGCAAACAACTTCCCTGTGGATACACAGCTGACTAGTGGCATACAGAATCCAGATCTTCCAGATTCCAGCCCTGTCATCAGCCAAAAGGCCATCATTAGGAGGAAAGAAATTAGTCTGGTCTTATAAATAGCATTTGAATATAAGCCTTGCTAAAATATTTGCAAGGAGTTGACCTTAAACACCAGCAGAGTTGCACTGGTAGCCTGGGGCTCCAAGCACCAGCTTGCACAGCACTGGGACTGGAATCCCATCCCTCTGCCTCTCTGGATGTCTCCCGAGCCTGGATCCAGCACAAACTGTCCAAGAGATCAGACCACAACCTCACCTGACCACCTTTGGTTTGGGCTCAGCATATCCAAAAATGCAAGACTGCTCTAAAAATATAAACAGCATTGATCTAAAATACTCAGGTAGGCAGGAAAAAGCAAATTAACAACAAGTCTGAGTCAGCAACTTTCTCCTGCTTTCAGGCACCAAGTCAGACTGGCAGAAATCTCCCTGTTAACACAACAGGAAGTCTGCAATGTAGAAAAGATGCCCAACACACCTAATATCTGGAGCACTTGTCCAAGTCAATCATTCCAACTGCTCAGACTGCATTATCACACATTTACCTGTAATTTCTGTAGGTCTCAAATGCCTGAGTGAGATATATTTTGATTTATGGCACTACAAAGAAGCAGATCTTTTTCTGAACTACAGCTTCAATACCTGCAGCAGGTCTAACTCCTGGGCTACAATTCCTGCAGCAAAAAACTAAGCCAAATACTGACTTTTGCAACAAAAACCCTCCTATGTTTCATTCTGTATGAGTCTAACTTCATTTGAATTAATGTACTGCTAATAAGGCAACCCTGTGATACCAAGTGGAAAACTACAAAAGCAGAGTTAAAGCAAATGAAAGAAAAATAAGACTTTGTGTAGAAAAAAGTAATTCCAGTAGTTACTCATTTATTCTGGTTTTAGGTACCTGTCTTGCTCCCTCCCACCGATGTGGGCCATGCCCAAGTGCTGAACACACAACCTCTAAACCACAGCAGGAGCTCAGCCCAAGGAAGAGCTGCAAGTGGAAAATTTGTTCTCTCCTGAGGGGATCCTCCACACCACAGATGAAAAGCACACAAGAAATTTTGAGAAAAAGCTGCCTGAGTGGAACAACAACTTGGAAGAGTTTTTTTTATTTCTATTCCTCGCTTTAGCAGCTAACTGTTGTTACAGGCAGGAGAGCCATAAAATCCTAGTTTTGGCTGTCTGCTTCCCAAATGCCAGAAAACTCCTGACTCTGACAACACCAACATCTCACACTGGAACTAAAGGCTAGTGTCTCTTAATGAAAAAGCAGCAGAGAGAAAATTCCCTGTGTCCTGCCCAGGAAGAACAAACTCCCTGGACTATTATGCATGGGCTGTGGCACAGAGGATGAGATCTGACTCTCAATAGAGCCTGTTTCCATCCCAGCTCACATTTAGGGCTCAATTATCTTATCTGCTCTGCCACTCGCATACTTTCCAGATAAGAAATGTTTTTCCTCTCTTTTGAAGAGCTAAAACTGACACCACTGCCAGTGTTGAGATTAGAAATGCTAGAAATTAAAATTCATTTGGGCTGATGCTTTTTTAAAAATATCTAATGTGCAGGCTAAGGCTGGGAATTAGAGTTAATTGAGGTGCTGTGAGTGAGTTTTAACAGCAGCAGGATGTTCCACAAGGGGAAAGGGAGTGTGGTGCCAACTTCAGATTCCTCACAGCGTTTAGGTCAACCATCAGTTCATCTCCAGTTGAGAAACTGCCCAAGAGTTGGGAGGGAGGGAGGGAAAAAAGCCTGTTTTCCTCTTCCAATCTATGACTAAGGATGAGGCAAGCAAAGGGAGGATCTAAGATCCTGAAGGCGATGGTTAACAAGAGGTCATTAGTTAATTCCCTCAAGGGTAGATATGACTTCCTTTTATTAAATAACAGCAGTTTTTAATGATGTCAAATATCTCCCGTCATTCTAAAGGACGCAGCATACTCAAAACTTCACCTGAACCAGGAAGAATAAGCAGAGACACACACAAGAAACCCTGAACTGAGAGGCAGATTGTCACAAATCAAGTAAGGAGGAGAAAAGGCTCATCTGATTTTCATCCAAAAAAATTACAATATATATTCTTTCTTAATTGTGTGTTTTTGGCCTAACAGAAGAAATTTACCATACAGTCTGTTTTAATCAGAACTTTAAGATGTACAGATAAATCGAGTCATTAACAAAAAAGACAAACACAAGCACCATTCTAAGGTTTAAATGAAGTTTCTTGCTTAAATCATTTCTGAAAAAGCTTAATCAATGATGATTTATGACCAGCCATTAATTACCTGTACGAACACAGCACCTGGGAGCTTCAGTTACCCTGCAGCAAGACCCTACAGAGGCAGAGCAGAAGCAATGCCCGCTCTGGAGAGATTACAATCACCCCAAGAGGAACTGTTAAGAAACACAGGAGAGCACAAGGAAATAGGTGACTGGAATTTACATTCTTTGTAGCTGCACTTTAGTCCACTTTCCCTTGTGCACTGCAAGGACCAAGGTGTGTGTTTGTTTCCTCTGCCTGCCTCAGTAAAAAAACTTACCCTCCAGAAGTCACGTAAAGACGAAAAAAAAAAAACAACAAAAAACCAAACAAAACACAGAAAGAAGGTGTTTTGCATAGTAAGACTGGAAAAAAATTATTTACACATTTCAATACCTCTGCTTCCCATCTGAGAAAGGATTTATTGTTTTTTCCATGTTTTTAAAGCTGTCATCTCACATAGCAAGACTGTACCATAGTAAAAGAGCAGACACGCAGCTTTTGGAAGCATTCTGTTGCCATTTAAAGGAATCCTTTAAAATTACCACACAACACAGTAGTACACCCAATACAAACCAAGAGCCAGAGCTGTTCACAAGCTTTCTGCACAGTGTTAGACTGAAAACCCCAACCCTTTTTGCTGTGTAATAAATCAGTGCTCCACATTTAACAATTTTCAGTGGTACCATATGCTACGTAGTCCCATATGTTCCATTACAAGGGAGAAAAACATCATCTCCACATGAATCATCACTGACTGTGTTCCTGTAAATCTGGCTTAAACGCTCACAACGTTCAAGGGCAACCCTAAATAAATCTGCTCCATGTTATGCCAGATTCTGTGCAACAGAATCACAGTTCACATGTAAAAATTAGGGGAAAATTAGGTTTAATGTAGGAAGTGAGCACAGTGCGCATCTCTCCAAAAACAGACTCACCACAACGTTTGGCACACATTCATCAGTTCCAATCTAATAATGACATTCTGCTCACAAAGTGTTGATGCTATCTGGTAGTCCTAAACAACCTTTCATCCTAAACTGCTTGGTATGTGTGGAAATAAACACACTGCATCCAAGATTCACTCTTCCCAGTGCCAGGTTCTGCAGCACAGTGATCCTGGGGTGTAGTCTGCAGGAAAGTAAACCCAAACCAAACCCATGTGTGTGTTTTAGACTCCAGAGGACGGCAGCTGGAAGTGTATCTGTCCAGGATTTTGGGTTAACATCTCCACTCTCCCAGTGGCTGTTCCTTAGGGAAGTACAAAGAGCTTTTTCTCTCTTCCCAAAGATGAGCAGCACAAACTCGGCTCATCCCAGATCAAACTCATGGAACACCAAGGTCATCATTTGTCCTTCTTTTGAGGAATTTATTGGGCTCTCAGGTAACCCAGCATCATAATTAACAGTGAGAGCAGGAAGAGGTGCAGATGGAGGCCAAACTGGGAGAATGCTCCTATTTGAGAGCCTTGAGTAGCCAAGGAGGGACCACAAGTGACCACATGATCCCATGGAATGACTGGCTTCATTAAATTCTAAATCAACCAGAGTCCAGTTGGACCTAATATTCAGGGTGGGGAAAAAAGTAATTACATCAACATCAAGCTATTACCTGTCCAAGGGCATAAGTGCCTAGTTCATTAGCAACTCAGACAAACTTGTTTTGTAAGCTCCCTATATTAAATTTGAAATTTCCCTGCCCTTACAAATTAAACTAATGATTTGTGACACAAATGTGAGTATATAAACAAGAAATCTTCCCACTTGCTCAAATCCAATGTGTTCTTTGCCATCCTGAATAAGAACAAAGTTATTAGCCAACATAATTTCAGTATTTAAGTCATTTAAATAAATTTGAAAGTAATTTTAAATTAGTACTACAGTACTCCAGTTTTCTCAAATCATAGAGGAAAACTACTGATCTTTAAAAATACATCTTTTTATATATCCCACAGGATGCTAGAAGTGAATTCCCATGGTTTAGTTCTAGAGAATGAAGGCAGCATGTCATGTTAGGAACATTGCTCTTTAATGCTGTAATGGGGCTTTATAAAAACTGAGAAGTGCCACAGTGCCATTAATAACTCGGATATCCAACATCCTACAGCAGCTCAAGAGAAGGATGACAACACCCAATTAATTTACTTTAATTTCTATTTCAACTTTCCTCCTCGTTAATGAGGAGCTGAAGCTCTCACAGATGAGAGTTCCTGGCACACGATGCCTGTGATGACTTCTAAGTGATGCCCACTACACGATCACAAAGTCACAACCCGTGCTGCCCACGTAACAATCACAGAGAGATTTCCTTCTTTTTATTCAGAGGGAACCCTACATTTACAAGATCAATACCTTCTAAATACACTTCACTCAGAAAATTAAAACAAAGCTGCCAGCGTGACTTCAGGGAGTGCTAAAAAGACTGCCAGGGAAACCCACTGAGCTGCCCCTGGAAGAACTGATGACCAAGCAGGCACCAGGCAATTGCATCATATTTATTACACAGCCAAGGTGATCAGATCCTTCTGGTTCAATCAGTGGCCTTCAAATGAGGAAGTAGTTTGAAAATGATAAGCATAAAACAAAATGCTCTTTTGGGTTCATTTTTTGAATTTTTCCTGATGTGTGAAGGCACGTCTATTAATAAAGCTGAGCACGTGCTGGAACAGAATTTTATAGAAATCTACTTTGTGAATACCTTTGATGCCAAAAGTTCACTTTAATTCAAACTGGGTTTGCTGTAAATACTGTGAGTGAACTGTAGAGGGGTTCTGTTAAAAGACTCTGAGCTCTGTCTTAAAACAAAAGATGCATTTCTTATTTAAAAACACTACCCTTAGACACCTTTTTTGTGTAAAAACAACAAATAAATAAAATTTAAAGTGTTCCACAAACATCTCCTTCCCTGGCATTTCTCATAACCTGAACGTTGCAGCATCTCACAAGGCTGCAGAACAACCTGGAACAAAAGCAACGAGTCTGTGTTCCTGCTCCAAACTCACTGGCCACTGCCCTGTCCCTGCTCTGCTCCCCAGCAGTTCAGCAAACTCCAGCCCTGCTCCACACAAACAGGGTTTTCCCTTTAAAATAAGACAGCAGCTTACTCCCAAGGAACAGAGCTCATTGCTGCTGAAAGTTTCCCCATCCAGCAACACATTACAGAAAAGAAATCCAACAGTAAAATGCTGGTGATCCAAGAGCCACATTTAGAATGCACACAAGCAGAAATATCTCATCTTGAAAAGCTCTGACTTGCTAAGATCCTTTTTAACTGATAATGATGCAACAGTGTAAAAGGGAAGTACTTAGAAAGAATCACTGTAAGTAAAACACACACAAACAAGAATTAGTTTGCAATCTGAAAGGCCTCGTACAGAGAAGGGGAGATGGAAACAACCCAGCTCAAGGTTTCCTCAAATCAGATGCCAGAGGAAGTTATATGATGAGCTGGACAGCAAATAAGAAATCTGGATTTGATAAATGAGACATTTATGTAGATAGGAACTGTTTGCAGCCTCACTGTGGGCACATGAAAGAATCACCACATATTTGTATGAAGCTCAGTGTTAAAAGGGAGATTGCAGACAGGTGTTCACATTTAAAACATTTATAACATTGTTATATTAGCCCTTGAGAACACAAAAATAGCTACCTACCAGAAACAGCCCAATTTTAATAGCCCAATAGCCTCTTAGAGAGGAGGAGCATGGTGTATTATCTCTCTCCACGAACAATCCACTATCAACACAGAAACCCCAACACGTGTCCTCTCATAAATCTGGTACAGGATACATCAAAGTAATGACCACTGGTAAAACAAGGTGCATCACTCCCAGCACTGCAGCATTCTAAACAATTGCTAAAATATGCCAGCAATCTTTGGGGAACAGACTGGAGCCCACTTAAACAATGTAAGCACCACAAACCACAGAAAGCACTGCTGTACCAAACAACATTAAATCACTCTGTGTTCTGTGGAACTGCATCCACATGGATCCAGAACCCTGCTTCCCCCTTCTTAAGTGGATCACTAGCCACAAAGATGGGCAGGGCAATTCCAAATCTTTGTGGCACTACCAGGGCTGGAATCAGCACCGCTTGTTCTGCTGTTTTTAAACAAACAGGGAGCTGCTGCTGGACTGTGTGTGAGCCCAGCACTCCACACACCTCCCAGAGCAGTGTCCCCCTGCCTTCTCCCCCAGCTGGGGACAGCAACCCAAGCAGCGAGCTGCTCAGCAAGTGACCAGGATGCTGCCAGGGCTACTCAGTGGCTACCGAAGTTCAGAACTGCCACAGTTGTAGAATCAGGAAATTCATTCCACTCACGTTCCTGGGGAAGGGGGGTGAGGAGACACGAGGAGACGTATTCATAAACAAAAAATTTCTGAAGGCTTTGTACTTGCCTCGTGTTCTCCTTCCTTCTCCTTCCCACGCAAGTACGAGTGCTGCTTGATGGCATCCAGCACCTACAGCAAATCATTTCTCCGTGTCATTAAAGGACAGAGACATCTGCTCGCACTAGACTACGTCATTGCTTCCAACTCCGCTCAAAGCTGACAGAGACGCAGCTCCCTCTCCCCCTGGATCCAGCAGGTCACATTCCAGCTCCCGGAGCCCGGGCTAATCCCAGCGGAGCAGCGCCGTGCCCGGCTCCAGGTGCAGCCAGCGCCCGCTCTCCCTTCTCTCTCCTCTCGCTCCCACCGGGGCGTTCCCGTCCGCTCGGGGCTGCTCTGCTGGAGCTCCCACTTCCACAGAGCTCCCGGGGACAGCTCCCGGTACGGGAGACAGGCAAGGAACGAGGGAGCGAGGGAAGACGGCCAGGAAGGAGCGGCTGTTCCCCCAGCACGAGGTGCGGGGCAGCTGCCCCGGCCGGGCTCTCTCAGAACCCCACACCCCACAGCCGCCGTCCCGACCCCGAGCAGCCCCGAGACACGCCGGGACAGCCGGCACCGAGCGCCCCGCGCCGCCGCAGCACCCACACAGTGCCGCTGCCAGCCCCAGCCGCGCTGCCAGCCCCGCCGCTGCCCCCTGCCCTCCGCGCCCCGCCGGGACCCGCCTGTCAGCGGCGCCGCTCCCTCTGCCGGTGCCTCACCTGGTGCCGGCCGGCGGCAGCGGGCCACGTCCGCGGGGCCCAGGCGGGGAGGGACGGGGAGGAGGAGAAGGAGGAGGAGGAGAAGGAGAGGGGACGGAGCGTGTCCGCCGGGCCGTGCCGCTTCCTGCCTGGCCCCGCTCGGCGCTCGGCTACCCCGCCTGGCAGCTCGGCCGGGCCGCTGAGCGGCGCCGCCTCACGGAGCGCAGCGCCCGCGCCATCGGCGCTCGACTGAGCCGCCTGCGCGGTGCCGCGGGTGTGAGGGAGCGGGAGCGGGCATGGCGACAGCAGCACGGGGCTGCGGGGCTGCTGGGGCTGCTGCGGCCTCGCCTGGGGCTGTTTGTGTGCGGGCTCAGCTGTGCGTGAGGGGTGTTAGCGTCCATAGGGGTCTGAGGTGCTGTGGGGGTAGTGGGGCTCACAGCGGGCTCAGGTGTGTTTGTGACGGGCTTAGGGACCTCGAGTGGTTTCAGCGGAGTGAGGGGCCGAGCGCTGTAATAACCTCAGGTGTGTGTCTGCAGTGTCTCAGGTATGGGGAATGGATGTTGGGGCCCGTATCAGGCTCAGGTCTGTGTGTGGAGGGCTGTCAGTGCTCATAATCAGCTGAGAGGTGGTGTGTGTGCGTTTGTGGACATTGGCAGGGTCTGCAGTGGTCTCAAGTGTGTGTGGGGGGGAGTTAGGACCCACAACCAACTCCTGTGTGAGAGGACAGTGTTTGGGCCCAGTAAAAAGGCAGCTCTGAATCTTCAGTCCTGTGCTGCAGGTGTTGGGGGAGCCCTGACAGGGACTGTGTGCATGACGAGGGCCCTGGTACCCAAACAGGAGCAGCTGTGATTTGGCAGCAAAACCCCAAAGGAAAAGGAACTGTAGCAGGGGTTGAGAGCTCTGGGTTAGGAATTGCTCAGAGTAGAGGCAGGATAAAGTGAGTTTGTGCTGTTTCTGCCACACTTTTATTTCCCCTACAGCTTCTGAACCTAAACACTTCATAGTTGTAGAGACTTACTTGATGGGGGTGGGTAATTACTTCATTTTTCTAAATAAAACTGAAGGAGCAGAGCTTTATCTGCCAGTACCTCGTGCAGCCTCGTTCTGCCAATTTGCTCCTGACAGCTCTTCCCCTTTTGGGCTTCTAGAACTCTTCTAGTCCTCAGAGAGCTGTGTGACACCACAGGTACAGAAACCTGAGAGCCCTGAGTCCCAGCTGAGGGGTGTTACTGTGTCCTGTGCCTCAGAGGCCAAGGTACAAATCCAGCTCTTCTCATTGTAGTCGAGTAATTCCACACAGTGAGTTTCCTGTTTATAAGCTGAGCTCCATAACCTTTTCTTTCCCCCTCTGTTTCTTACAAGTGCAAAGAAGAGCACAGTGAGCACGACTCATCTGTCAGCAGCTGTGTGAAAAGCTGATGCTGAGCAAGCAGGAGGCAGAGATCTCTCCCCAAACTGAGCGTGTACAAAGTCCTGAGTGAGTTGTGATGAGAACAGCTCCGATGGAAGCACGAGCCAAGAACAACAGCTCGGCAGGGAACTTTACACTTTCCCTGACAGCTCCTTGGGGCAGAGACAGTTAAGTTTCTGCGTTTGTAAGGGAAACATGGCATTCCTTAAAGCTGAGCCTCCTCCCTCGGGTTCCCACTGAATGCCTGAGAGATGACAGCAGAGGGTGTCTCCAGCAGGCTCCTATTAAACAGGAGGAATTAGCACGGAGGGAACAACAGCAAGATCCCAGTTTTGACCACAGAATGAGCTAAAAAGCTTTGCACAGCAGCAGTTTGCAGGTTTTTTACCCACTGGCTGCCCACAGCTCCTGTTCAGGGCGTTCCTGTGCCCTCGTGTTGGTGCCTGCACCTGCCCCATGTGTGAGGGGCTGTGCTGGGAGGGCGGATCAGCTCCAAACACAAAGTGCTGAGGCAGCAGTGAGGCAGGGCAGATGATCCTTGGGAGGGCAGCTGTGGTTCAGACACACTCAGAACTGGTTTGGTGTTCCCCAGCCGCACAAACCCGGCTGGCAGGGGAGCTGGTGAGCCGAGTACGTGGACAGATGGAACAGATACAGACAGGAAATGGGGGAGAAAGGGGAAATATTAGTGTTTGTAAAGCTCCGAGGGGGCTCTGGTCAGTTCTTGAGTCCTGCAGCCCCATTTCTATTTTCAGCTCAGTGTCTGGATGGATTTGGGGAGTGACTTGGGGAGCCGAAGCCAGGTGTGAGTGTGGGGAGAGGACAGAGCCGTGGGCACCAGGCAGCTCATGCGATGTGGCAGCCGCCACCACGCCCTTTCCTGTTCACCCCGGGGCCGCGGCAGCCGTGCCAGCCGCACTGCCTGAGCGGGGAGAAGGGAAATGGAAGGGTTTCCAAAGTGCTGACGACCCACACCATTCCTTGGGAAAGGAGAAGTGGTGAGCAGCTCTGGTGGTGTCTCTCCCCTTAGACAAAAACGCTCCCAGAAGTTCTGCGAGCTGCTTGGGGGCTGTGCCGACTTTTGGCCATGCCTCAGCCTCGTCCCCTGTTAGAGGCAATATTGACTTAAGGAGAGAGGCAGGGAGCATACCTGGCACGGGCGTTCCGAGTTAAAAATTGTCAGTCTGGGCAAACAGACCGCTGGGGTGACGGGCAGGAAAGCAGAGTGGCTGTGCTGCATTATCGCTGCTCCTTTTCAGAGCACGGTGTGACCTGGTGCTGCTCTGGGCGCCAAGCACCCGGCTCGGCGGGTTTGGAGAAGCGCTGCAGGTTTTGGAGCTCAGTGCTTCACATCAAACCCATTTCCTTCCCCTCGGTGAGGTGTGTGCAGTGCCTCAGTGAGTCAATAAGCTGTGCATGTGAGGAATGCACCTCAGAGCTGAAGGTGAGCGATTAGTGTGGCTGTGCTGGAGGTGATGAGATTAATTAGTCCTTCCCAGGTGAATTAGAGCTGCAGAAATAAGATACATGAGATATTTAGTCTAAAATACCACTGTGAGGCATTTTCAGATGGGAGTGGGATCCTGCATATGACTCTCATCACAGGGTATGTGTTTTGATCCTTGATTTTGTAGCAGTGCCTAGTCAGGAGGATAACCAGTCAGATGTCAGACGCGTGTTCTACAAAAGCTGCTCTTCACTGGCACCTGATTCACCTGGCTGAGATCACAGTGCTGGCTGTGGCGGGGCTCTGCTGAGAGTACGGAGGAACAGGGAAGTAATTTCTCTATTAAAATATAATAAAATTCAAAAGAGAGCAAGTGTCCTCATGAGTCTGTCCCCACTGAGGCAAGGTCCTGCTCTGTGTCTGGGCAACAGCTCTGCTGTGTGTCACAAAATCGCACAATGGGTCAGGTTGGAAGGGATCATAGTGGGATCTGCTCCATCAGGGTCATCCCAGAGCACGTGGCACAGGATTGTGTCCAGATGGTTCTGGAATATGCCCAGAGAGGGAGGCTCCACAGCCTCTCTGGTCTCTGTCCTGCTGCTCAGTCGCTGCACAGTGAAGAAGCTCTTCCTTACCTCTCGTTTCAACGGGGGGATGCCCGTTGCTCTTATCCCATCTCTTGGCACCTCTCGTCCATGAACACGAGCCCAGGTGGCCACACCCCGCTGAGGAGTTAAACCCTC